>CABEEJ010001719.1:26492-92050 GCA_901482245.1 Timema douglasi
GACCCCTTCCGTCCCCAATATCAGTGCTGAAATACCTAAATTTGAAAGAATGGTTAAATGTGTTTGCCACATACATGATAATACATGTGACTAGAATACCTAAACATACATCAATGTATTTAATTAGTGTATAATTTAAAGCGTGTTACGTATACTATTATTTTACACTTAATTATATATTTATTTTATGTATTTTTACTTAAACTATACTAAATTAGCTTAATAAATAAACATTGTGATCTTGAATCTTTTTTCAATAGTTGGCACAATGCTTAGCTTGCTTCTCAGAAACAGCATGACCTGGGTTGTGAAAACCCATCATTGGCCAATTACTTATAGGCGAGTGGAAAGGAATGTGTTGCAGCCCCCTAGGCATTGGGCAAGGTCATTAGAGCCTCCCTATCTTGCCTTGCGTTTTTCAAGTAACATGCCCTGGGTTTTCTATTGTGCAACCTTTTGAAAGAAGAATTACTTAAAACACAGTATTCTTGGAATATGAATTAATATTAGTTTTAAAATTAATAATTCATTATATGTATATTTATTAACAATTTAAACATTAGTGTTTACACAATTCAGACAGACAGAATTGATTTTTTTTTAAAACTAGTCCATATCATTTTGGGTATGCGGCGCAGGACTAGCATACCCAGAGAATACACCTTTGGTTTATATACAAACTCTGATTCTCCTATCAACACACCAAAACTGTCTTATGGATTTAATTGGCACTTTATATTTATGTTTAGATGTTATTAAGGTCCTCGAGTACAAATCTTGATATTTATTCTGGCTCTAAAATTAAGGGTATTTAACTGATGAATGATTTATGAAAAATTTATATTTTTATGTGTATGTGCGATTTTGTCATACCATTTATTTTTAAGCGAATTTTAAAATGTTAGAAAGAGTCAAAAGTACCAAGAAACAATATAATAAAATATTTCTTGTGACATATTTAATATGCTCTGCATCTGTCGCGTTTGAAATACATCAATTTATGTTAATAAATGATAGTGCACTTATAAATATAACAAAAATATTTGGTATTATCATCTATGAATGCAAATGATTATTTCCACCAATTTAAAAAAAAATATTGTTGCAGTTTTGTTTGTTTAATTTCCCCCCCTCCCCTATTTATAAAGGGGTGAAACTCAATCAATTTTTTTAAATATTAATATTTGCATTTGTTACTTTAGGTAAAGCGTCCTTAATTTGTCTGTATATGAATTAATTTGAAGCGTGCACCACTGTACGATAGGTAAATTAAAATCATCCAACTAAATTTTAAAAAATCAGCAACATTTATATACTAGAATTGTGCTCGTCTTAAGAAAGAAAAAAAAAATGTTAGTATGCCTTCTTGTTAGTTTTAGGGCCATGTGAAATTTAATTTAAATAGTTCAAACAGTTTTAGACTGCAAATCGATTGTGCGTGCTTCAGGTAAAGTACTCTTTAATTTTAATGTGTCTGCATTCAAATTTTCCACGCAATGAGATAGGATGAAAATATTTTCGAATAATAAAATTAGAAAAACAATTGGACTCAGTTTAAGTGCGCAAATATAATATGTAGGCCTCTACATATGGAGGGTATGCTAATTATAACTCTTTTGGAGTTAGAGTTCGAATCCTAGCTGAGGATAATGTTTTTTTGTTTTTTTTACCAAATAATCTCCCTGTCTTACTTTCACTCAAATGCGGGCACATTTGTATAAATATTCAGAAATCCTGGATGTTTAGTAAGGTCATGGAGCTCGGCAGGTGAGGAGAGGAGAGTTAAAATAATTGTGGGGTTGTCTGGGTATTCCCCCCTTCCTCTCCCCCCGCTCCCCCGTTCCTGTTTTATTTGAATTGAAACGCATGTGTCATGTTCAATTTAGAGCTCCCCTTCCCCTTCATCCATCACATGACGTGAGGAACAGATCAGCGTCACGAGTGCAGTGAAGCACTCGAGTGCAGGGAGATTTATCTTCTCACAGACACTATCAACATCCTGACGTCACTAGGAGGGTGGCACTCCGCTATGGGACACCTACACTCCACTGGGCACATATAGCCAGGCGATGCATGGCATTTAGAATAACAATCATATCAGGGACCATTTTGTTGGAACTACAACTTTTGCTGCAACTGGTTAGGGTCGATGTCCTGACACTGGACCGTGAGTTTGGGGTTTATTCGCGACCTGATATCTAAAGAAGAGCATTTTATGCATTAGTTATCTTACCACCTCTTTCCAAATGAATACGTTTTCTTTCAAATTTCGTTTACTCATCCTGTGTCTTTAAAATGGTTACTTTTAAAAAGCCGTATCACCTTAGGAACAGCGCGTAGTTGGGGAAGTAATACATTTCCAACTAAGCGCCACGTCAAGGTGTGGTTTTCTTTAGCTACCATTAGAAGAGAGGTAAATTGAGACCATTTTATCATATTTAAAAAAATAAAAAAAATGTAATTTTAAAACCTAAAAAAAACCAGCCTACACTAATCACTTTTTTTGAGCACAGCGTCTTTCTACCCGTTCTGGTTGTAATCTTATGTACTAATTACGTTAATGATTGTATGATCAGAAGGGTTATCTATAGGGGAAGTGTACCCACATTTGCGTGGAAAATTATTTTGGATAAACACTTTCAGTACAATCGACCAAGACTCGAAACTCAATTTTCCCATCATCGGTAGTCTAATCTACTGCGAGAGTAGCGCCTTAAACCTTGCGGCCCCCGAACTGAGTTTTGGCCATGTCCATGCACAGATAGACTTCTTTCAGTTGAACATGAAATGCAAGTGTCCTCTATTCAACCACGATTTGAAATTTCGTGTAAGGAGCTATAAGCTCAATTTACGCATTAATTACTCAATTATTTGATTGTTAAGACATTAAATTATCTGAAAAATAAATGTATTAAGGCTTTCAAACATTTTTCTCATATTTATTTAAAAAGAAAAAAATGGAATGAAACCACTTTTAATTACTTTTTCGATAAACAATAATATAACGTCTAGAATTTCGCGTCACACCCTTTGGGAACCATTGTATTAGTTAGTGTCCCATTGTGACCTGAGATTGATTGTACTAGAGTCTTAAAAATTCAGTTCGCCTCTATCAGCAAGGAGGATCACCCTTCAAGAGCCTTTCCTTTTCATTTGCTTCACTGGATTATATTGTTTTTTTATATAAAAACATTTTCTGGGTTTTTTCTTTTATATATATATATATATATATATATATATATATATATATATATGTACATAAATATAAGTGTATATAATACTTTAATTGCAAACACCACATTAACTTTACACTTTGAGAGGGAAGTTTTTAATTTTTTAATTTTTATTTTGCTTACCTGCTTGACTTTTTAGCTTTTGGTGAGCAAAAAGTTTTTAGTTTTATTTATTGTTTGTATTCTTTCTTGAATACACATGGTGCGGTATTTTCATGCATCTAATTAATTAGTATGATGGATGCCAGGCCTCCACCGTGGTTCGGATTCCACGTTAAACTGTAGGTCCTCCATTTCATCTCACAATCACCCTACCATTACACATTAGCGTAAGTGCGTATAACCCGAACGGGTAGTAAGACGCGGTGCTAATAATAATAATAATTATTATAATAATTAGTATGATGGAAGCGACCTCTGTTCTGAGAATAGCGCACGTTCAGGTGAGTTTGAAGGTAACGCGAGCTAAGATCTATATTTTTACAATCTTTATTTTCAAATAACCTTTTATTGCCAAATTAAATAAAAAAAAGTTTTTTTTCTGTAAATAATTTTAGTATTTTTTTACACAACAGTAAACATGCTTCAGCGGCCACATAGCAGGTATGGGAAAACTGCGAACTTCTGGCATATTATGTCAACTGTCTTTTCAACTAGGGTTGCCAACTATTTCCGATAAAATTCCGGGATAAACTTAACTACAGAGTGCCACAGATAACTATTTACGTGCGATACCTTCATTATTTATTAAGAGAGAACAAAGATTCAAACATATTCTAATAGGTTACCTTATGCATTACATGACATAAACATATGTATATATATATATATATATTTAAATTTTTGGTGTTGGCTTATAAAGGCCATGCTCATATTTTCTTTGTTTGTCCTCATAATCTGCTGTTTATACTAAAAATGTATTAGTAAGTAGACCTACTCAGATTCCATGTTTTACATCCTGTCTTATGGTCTGGATCAGTTTTTTATTGAAGCCATATATTTTCCCCCTGCCGGCTTGCTATGTCTGTCGTAGCTTCAGATGCCTTATAATATCACTTAAGGTCAGGACAGGCACAACATCCACTTAATGACCGTTAATTTATCAATGTGAAAGGGTAAACTCACATTTTAACAACTATACATTTTTCGGCCATGCCGGGAATTGAACCCGTGACCGTTAGCTCAGTAGGCAGATACGCTACCGACTGAGGTGAGGTGTCGGATTCTTAGATTCCGTGTGTTGTGAATATAGTTGAATAAAAAAACACTAACGTTTGGAATTAGACTACCTATAATTATGTCGCGTTTATTTAAACTAAATAAGTGTGTATTAGCGTATAGTGGCACAAAGCAAGATATTTCTTTATTTCTGGGATATTTTGTGTACCGGATGTGGTTCGCCAGGAAAAAAGGACGGCGAGTTAAATTCCGGGACTTTCCCGGCCCATCTGGATGGTTGGCAGCCTTATATACAACTTCAGTTATATTTAAATAAACTTTAAATTAATTCGTAGATTCAATGTTTAAAAAAAATCCTTGCCAACGTTTGATGGGGGAATTTCTGCACGAGTACTCGCCGCTAGAATCTACTCAAAATAAATGTCTGGGTGTGGTGCTGATTGAGTGAAAGAAAGAAACTAATAAAGACACACTTTTCAAAAATATGTGTAGTTTTCAAATCGTGTTTGGAAACTAATCTATTCTAATTTTACAAAATTTAAGGTTGAGCGATAAAATGTTCTTTAACTATATATTATCAAGTTTGTGAATGTAATAACCATTTCATTTGAAAAAATATATAGATAGTGGTAGCTACGTTTCTTTTTCAATCTACCTTATAAATATGCCACTTACTTCAATTAACCCTATCTTATCTTCCGTTTTACCTTTATTTACGTCAAGACTTCGCCCCCTTTCATTTCCCAGGCAACAAAAGTGGTGGGAACGTCGTAGAAAACATGTCGCCAAGAGACTAAGCGTTCGGGCGGCAAACACAAAGACCCATTAAATTAATTACACTCTCCACATGTGAAGAATTTAAGATCACAAATATATATATAACGGAGGAAAAAAAACAGCATTCTTTAAGTTTGGTGACCGACGCTTCGACTAGACAAAACTTTTTAACGAGAAAGAAAAAAGTCGTTAAAACATTAGTCTAAGCTTTTGCTTTTTTTTTACTATTCGGGATTTCAAGGAGGAAAAGATTTATAATACTACCTTTTTTATTTACAATTTATGTACAGTAGCTTTCAACAATAATGAATAAAAACTTTACCCAAGACTCATGGCTGCACGGTCTATGGCGTCAGACACTTAATGTAAGTGCTTATCGTTGATAGGACGTATGAGGGTCAAATCCCAGCTGGGTGCTTCAGGGTGTGGTTTACGAAATATGTGATACATTACCGTGGATTTCCTCATCCTTCTATCGAAAATGCAGATGCATTTTTATAAGCTACCCTAGTTTCAGTTGGTATAGTACGTATTCTCACCACCGGGTTCGACTCTCAACATGGCTGAAAAATGTTTCAACCGTCAAATTGGGTTTTCTCCTTTCAAATTGATGAATTTACGGTCGCAGTACTAGCTGTTGTATAATTATTATCTATCCTGGGACTAAGTTTTTTTAAACACCGCGTCTTACTACCCGTTCGGGCTGTACGCTTATTGCTTTAGATATTTGGTAGACTATATTTATAGGAAGTGTACCCGAATTTGCGTGGAGGGTGAGTGTCAAACCAGTTTGAAAAAACCCACCTCCAGTACACCCGACCAAGATCCAAACCTCAATCTCCCCGTCATCAGCAAGGCAGTTTAATGCAAGATTAGCGCGTTAGACTTTCGGTTACCGAGGTGGGTAGAACTAAATTAATCCATAGGTCGTATGCTGAATTTTATATTCCCTTAGTAAAAATATCCACTTTCCTCTTTGGATTAAGCTTAACAACTAATGTGTTAATCATACAGATTACAAGAATGAAATAGTTTCTAATTAACATTTTAATTACTACTTTTTTAGTGGATGCGTTTATCCAAGACGTAATTTTGGACGTCGTTGACGGAGAGGTCAGGGTCGATTACCCAATGGGTAATATTCTCCAACCGTATCGCCACACCAATGGGGGTGCTTCTCCCCTTACTATAGCATGATTTTGGAGGTAGGAACAATAGATGTTGGTTACTAAAGTTACTAAAACAATTTAAACATCAAGTAATTTTATCTGCAGCTGTCATTTTTGAGATTCTATCAATACCTATAGAATAAGACAAATAATACAGTAAAATATTATCAATGTTGAGCCCCAAAAACATATGTTTGAATTTTCTAAACTGTTTTTCCAACCAAAATCAGGGTAGGCTATATCTCTAAGATAAAGTAATCAAAATTCAATAACATTACATGTTGAGCTTAAAATAATTATGTATAAACCAGTGTCCGTTTAACCCCCCTCCAACCCTATTCTCTTCCAACACGGGTTTTATTTATATTTCCAGTATTTATTAGCCACTATAGAACCTACTAGGCGCTGTCCGTCTTATGGTCACGGTAGAAAGACTCGCATACAATTTTCTTTTGTTTGGTTATTTTTAAACGTCGCTCATTGTAACTTATATTAAAATAAAGAGAATATAATACTTGCTAATTTGTTTAGTCTTTTTTTCCTTCTTGCTACAAAGAATATAATTCTCATATTTAGCAGTGATTATACCTAAAAGTCACAAGACAAAATTGTGTTTTTATTTTTCAACTTATCTTTGTTCGTTGGCGTGGTTGGTAGCGCTGTGAGAAGAGAATATACTTTTATTCTTCTTAATGTGGCCATTTAAATTCAGGCTGAGGTTTATGTCATGGGGGGCGGGGAAGGAGGGGAAGGTGAAGGGGAGGGGAATTCTCACTCATAATGAGTCACATAAAAAACACACGCACATGAGGTGAGACAAACGCACATAATTACTCGCGTTGCATTAATATATGGGGTAGCTATATAAGCTATTTTAAGACGTGGAAGATTCTTCGTGGGGAAATTTATGTAATCCCCCCTCCCTGCTCTTCAATAACTTCCCATACACACTTCTCAAAAAGGTTTCCTTCATTCAGTATGAAACCTTAGATCAGTCGGTAGCGTGGTTATCTACTAAGCCTAGGATCCCAGGTTCGATTCCTGGTATGGCTAAAAAATTTATCATGCGTGAAATGTGGGTTTCCCCCTTTCACAATGATGAATTGACGGCTGGGGACTGGGTGTTGTTTTTGTTCTAAATTTAAGTTAGTTTATAAGTCGTGTGTTGATATAATCAGTCGGTTCAGAAAGTGCACGTTAAATACCTTAAATAAATGAAAATGAAATTCCTTGTTCCAAGGTCATTTTAAAAATCCAAATGTGAAAGAAGTGTCGTGAGTACATTCGCCAGGAATAAGATTTTTGTAAAGCTACATACAGTTGCAGTTTGAAAAATTTCACCAAGAGAGATGCGGTGGTGATGATACTATACTTTTAAATTTTTCTTTACCCCATACAGGGACATAAATACTCTCAGAAAGATAACGGGTGTGCGAAAGGGGAAACGTTACTAGTAGAATCTCATGAAAGTACAATCAAAAGCAAACAAATGTTAAAACCAAAACGGACGAGATATAATTGAATACAAACGTTTTACGATAGTTTTAATCGACAGCATTTTAGAGTTCACTCGACTTTAATACGATAGTATAGTAAGAATGGACATTTAGAGTACCTTTTCAGAAAACGGAAACATATATTTTGCTGTCTACCATGGCCTCTGAGAGGAATTTTATCATCAAAGGGTACAAAGTATTTTCAGGCCCCCTTCCTAAAAAAAACCGAAATTAATTAATCAATCCTATCTGAAAAAAAGAAAATAAATAAGACAAAAAATATATAAATAATTTAGTAATAGTCCCAGGAAATTTACAGGCCCCTTTTGGACACCGGGCCCGGGTATTATGTACCCCATGTTCCCCCTCTTATAGGACCTGCTGTCTACTACATCGATATCATTTTACTATTATATTGGTATTATTCCATAATTATTGATAATATATATCAAAAGTGACAGTTGCAATTCACAAGAATTAATACATTAACACGTGAAAGTAGATCTATTAAGTTTTTCTAGCTGTAAGATAGTTATGTACATGCGGTGATGGCGAAATATATTGCACGGATACTGTGCCTGACCATTATCCGGGAAACATATTCTATTCTTCGTTTGCCACCCCCCCCCCCCTCTCTCTAACGATTTTTTGAATTGGGGTGTGAGTTACTTANAACGATTTTTTGAATTGAGGTGTGAGTTACTTAAGTTCAACATTTAGTAGCGTTAAACAATAACAAATTTTGGAATATATTCGAAAGAAGAGTGCGTCGTTATTAAATAACCTAAACCATGACAATTAAAAAAAGCCACGAAGTTTTTTTTTTAAAAACACATGAAAGATAAGTAAATGTTAACAGTAAACTCATATTCAAAAGCATTGCCACCAACAACGAAACACTTTTCTATTTTTTCACGCAACTTCATCCAACAATTTTGAAATGTGTAGTACGTGTATATGTTTTCAATTGGGGCAGGTGAGGGGGAAGGGGGCATGTATATAAACCATGTCACAAAGTATATCTTCGTTCAGTTATAAAACACGTGTTAGATTTTAATGTTTCTTATTGTTTTTTTTAATATACAGCACTATACACTAAGTGATTCAACTTTAACCGTCGGAATATATTTCTATGAATGGTGTACTTTTTATATCTCACAACATTATCCACTCAACGAAGGCAATAACTCGTAGGTTTATAGGTAATACATTAAAGTCTTAATGTCTGGCATTCTTTCCAGATCAACTCTATCAAAAACTATTACAATTCCTTCTCCTACCTTTCCGAACCAAAAAGTAATCCAAACACACAAAGATTATTATAAGACCTATCTGTTGCTTTAATACATTATGTTGTGTTTAATTGCATCATGCTGAGTTAGATCAAGAATGAAAATACGAAGATATATTTCTCTTCCCGCCAAATAGAATAGCTATGATAAAATTAATTGTTGTATGTGAGAATCGAAGATCGTTCCATAGAATACATTTTGAGGTCGCGGTAATTCGTTCCCGGAGTTGTTCTTTGGGGAACGATTTAGTGCCCAATTAGAGGCATTGAAATTACGGGGGCCATATGAAGAGGATAAAAAAAGAAGACGAAGAAGATTTAAAAAAATAGACAATAAAAGTGACGTGAGGCCCGAATTTATGGTTTTATACCGGAGAGAGTGGTAATGGATGGATTGCTTGGTATGTGTACAAACGATTACGCTGTCTTCTTCAGTTATGGGGGTGAGGTTGCCGAAAAATGTTACAGGGGGTGGGGGTTTTCGCCTCTAGGCTGGATTTTTTTTGTTCGTGATACTTCTCAAATATAAGATTATTGAAAGTTTAAATTGGCAAAGAAACCTGCACGGGTGATCACTTAGTCTAAGGCGTCACTCTCACAAGAGACTGGCTTGCCTAAAACGGGAGGTCAGATTCCCTCCCCCCCCCCTCCTTACCCACTAATGCGGTTACATCTCCTCTAAACTTTAACTTCCTTATCATTTACCACATTAGTGTGAGTATGCGGATATCCCGAATGAGTAGTTAGACAGAACAAATAAATAAACCATTTAAATATAAGACAAGTTTATCAACGCTGATTCGTCGATGTTATCAGTAGCTGCTTCTTTCTCAGCACACCACCTCCCGACAAAACTGAGGGTGAGGAGATTTGTCGACAGCTAACCGAACGAGAGCTCGAAGATAAATCTTTGCTCCAGAATACCTGTAATTCCGATAAAGGGTGGTATTCAATCTAAGAGAGGGAACCAGCATTCGCCAGGTGAGAGGATGGAGAACAATTTTGTGGTGGTTGAGAGTTAGCAATGCCAGCGACATGAACAAAAATGCAAATATGTTGAACGTGTCTCCTTTAGACCACAAGCAATTACAGCTATGATATGAAAGCCACTTGTTAGTCCAGTAAACATGCAAGAGATCTATAGTTCGGCTCTAAGTGAGGACGCAAGTTTAGGTTAAAATATATATATGCTTGGATAGATGTCAAAAACACATAAGCCTATTGACCCACAAAGTGTATGTGAACGTTCCAAAATACTTTTTAAGGCAACACTGGACGCACAGATAATGGAACGGACATTTTCCCGGGAGGCAGGAGCTCAACTCCCAACAGAGTGCCACTGTGATGGTTGTTTTAGATTGTGTTTATCCATCCTCTTTAAATGTGAATAACGGTGCAATTCCTTAAAACCCACACACTACGCACTGTCCCTTTAGGTAAGCCAAATAGCAAGTTGTGCTCTATTTTTCTTAAGTCCTGTCTTAAGGTGGAGGGTGGAAGAGAACTCAAGTTAGGTAAATATTTCGAAAGGTTTTATAATAAATCATTTTTGGTTATGATAAATAAGATACTAGTTCAGTGGTTAGGTATACTTTTATTTTCTACATGGTAATTTTATTTATATCTGTCATGTGCATCGCGGAATTTTAACAATCCTTTTTCTCTTCATTTAAATAAGTTTATGTTAAAATGCCGCTGGCACTCATGACATATTCAATAACTGTTGAGATTACTTTATGTAGATTAAATTTAATGTATCTATTGGAGGAATATTTTATTTACTTTTGCCAAAAAGTTTTATATGTTAAAAACCGTAAGAAATACGGGCCTCAACTCGCATTTACCTTCCATCTTGCCTTTTAAGTCAAGTGTTCGTAGGGTTGGTGGACTTCCTGAGTTTCTTGGTGCGGCGTGGGGTTTCACTCCTGACAGCTGTTCCCTCCCAACCACGCTGAATGTGGTGTGTGTTGGTTGTCACGTCTCTTTCACCTGATCCCCCTGACATGTGAACCCTCCCCCCTTCAGTCACGATGTATCCATGCGCACACAACAGTCCCGAGTCCTGACACGCCAAACAGACCGCTACTAATGCAGGACATGGCAGCTCATCTCGTCCCGAGTCACTCCGTCCTCATTGGAATGCCTCAACTTCTCCTCTACCTCTTTGTAACGTTTATACACACCCTCACCCCCTTTCCAACTAACACGCCCAGACCAATCGCAGGTTTTACTGAAATAATCTTGGGTGTGTCAACCGCTTTTGAGCTAGTTTGAAAGTTGTATATATTTTTCGTTGTCACCCATATGGATGAAGCATTATTTAAAAAAAAAAGTCTTGAAGTAAATAGGTATGATTAATCTCCAATAAAACTGTGTTTTATTTCCAGCAAGAGATATATTTTTTCCCTCAAAATTTTACACTTAATTTTTAATATAAGACTCATTAATTATAAAAAAAATAATCTTAAGTTGTTGATGACACCTCTCGATAGAATTTCTCACAGTAGACGTGGCTTGATTTGTGATAAGATCTAGTGTTGTGTTCTAGCTATTAGAGGAAAATTATAATTTCACTATCGGGTAAACACACAACGTCCTAAGCCCAAACTGTTATTTTACTACTTAGTGAATAAGGATCCCTCCGATTTCCAAAGAATACATTTTCAGCCATCAATCGAGTTCAAACTGGGGATCTTGTGGATCAGAAGGTAGACACTATCGACTGAGATATGATTTATTTTTAACACCCCGTCCTATTACTCTTTCGAGTTGTACACATATGTGCTAATTACGTTAAGGTGCTAAGGATGAGGAAGGTCAAATTTAGATTAGATGTACCCGTATTTGCCTAGAAATAAAGTCGAAAACCATTTCGGAAAATCCACCCCAGCACACCCGACAAGGATGGGAACCCTGATATCCCCGTCATCAGCAGTTTAATATATTAAGAGAATGACGTCATAGACCATGCGGCCACCGAAACGGGTATGTCTGATTTAATAAGCGACTTAATTAATCTAAGGGGGAAAAGAAGAAAAGTACAAGTAGAGTGGGTTCACGTCCTGAGGGAGAATTATAAGTAGCCGTACTTCGCACAGGGATCTTCAGTACAGCCTGCTGGGATTGAACCCCGACCTCCAGAGTAAGAGTCAGGTATGAATATCACGAGAACAACCCCTACCAAGGTCGGAAAAGTGATTGCTCCGTGTTCCTCGGACAGTACAGACTTAATGTAGTCGCGGTGATCATGCACAAGAGGTCGGTTCCTCGTCATCTTCCCTCCAACACATGACCTCGCCATTTTCCGCCGACAGCCCCTTGGCCTGCGAGCCGACAGGTTCAAAGGTCACGAGTCAAGGCCCGTGATAGATGGCCGCTTTCGGAGAGGTGGAAATAATTGAACACGTTTAATTGCTACCTAGTCAAGTAGAAAACACCCAATATGTTATGACTTATGTATCATATTTTTATTCATTAGTAAAAAAAACCTAACATGTTGTTTACTCAAATTAGTTCAATTAGCGAAAACATTTATTAAACCTTTAATTTGTAGCTTAGATTTTTTTTAAACTAAGAACATTACAATACAACTTTTCTCACTTTAATAATTATATTTATACTCAATTAAATTTATTTAAAAAAACACCTAAATAAATTAATGAAGCTGCAATTTAAAATCAGTAGTGTGGTAAGATTTTGCTAGGAAGAACCTTTTGAAAAAAAAAAGTGGTCAACAATGATACTATTTTACTATTGATCCTATTATTAGTGTGTTTTTTTGTATTGATGATATCTATCAAAAGACACAGTTACAGATAGCACGACTTGGCATATTAATATGTTAAAGTAGATCTAGAATCTTCTATTTTTTTATAAGAAAATTGGACTGTATCTACATAGTATAAGGTTTCTGCTTGGTGAAAAAAGGCAAGTTTTTTTACTACTCTTTATAAAATTTGCGAGGAATACAAAAAACCAAAGTAGTCACATTTAATAAAACATATTTCATAATTGGACCATTCTAAAGGTTCATTATATTAAAAATATATATATATATATCAGTTATATATCGTGACTATCAGTCACGACGGAGTTAAGAATTAAATGAGAATCACACGCATAGGTAGGATTGGTAAGACAGACGTAAAAGGCGGGGAGGTTCAATCACAGCCGGCGGCTATATCCAGATTAATATTGTCGCAGGTATTTAAAATCCATGCTTATCATCCTGTCCCTTGAAGGAAGATAATTTTGGATCCCTGACCACCGGCACTGACATTAAAGAAACAAACCATAACTCTGTCGAAGGGAACCAGATATTTATTTAAAGAGGGAGGGGGGAGTGAAGTTAGAGCCAAGCTATAATTTTTTGTTAACTTTTAACAGCAGAGCCATTAACAATGTGGTATAGGGCTGAGAAAGGTAGTGTAGAGAAAAGGCTACCCGAATCACTGTGGAGAGAGAAGCGGAAAACCCGTCTTAGTAACCGATATTCGAACCTTGACCTCCCAGAACACAGTAACCCAAGTATATTGCGAGGCTGGTGCCTTAGGCCACATAACCATCAATGAGGATCTAAATTATCGTTGAAGTTGTAAAAAAAAAATTGCAAGGAAACACACAATTAAAACATTCCCGCGTTTGAGTAAAAACCAAGTATCCATTTAACATGCCAAGCGTAGCTTTCTCGTCACCCAATCTTTTTTATTCGCTGGCGTACAAACCACACAAAGACTCCATCACCCGAGATACCCGCTGGGCCGACACGCAAAGTATTCTGCCATCTATTCCGACGAGCTATTGAGATCAGGGGACGTCGACAAGCCTTTTTAACATTCATTTTTATAAATATATAATTGACCACCTGAAGCGGTAGCTGCGAGATACTGCAGTATCTAACGTCGGAAACAATGGGCAGCCTCGAGGTGAGTTCTGATGGTTCGAGTAAAGAGATCATTATTCTCGATACAATACCAACTATATTGGGGTTACTTATTGTGTCAATTTTTGTAAATATTAGTGTGCTTAGGCTCTCATGGTTTATTTGTAATAAAAGAATAATATAATTTAATTGTAAAGGCCAGTCTTGTTTATGATTGGTTCTGGAGGTTTGGTAAAAGATAAAGAAATCCATATTATATTTAGGTGTATGCTTAAAACAATTGTTGGTGCCCATTTTAGTATTATTGAATATTTTTGAACATAACTATGATATCAGCCCACAATTGAGCTACACCAACCGAGCGGCCACCACGGTTAGCGATGATAGTGCCAACATATGCGGATATATGGTGTCGTGTGGTCAGTACAACGCACCCTCAGGCCGTTAATCTAAGTTTTCTAGGCCGGAGCTGCTACTTATTTATTCAGATAGCTTCTCATTTGTCCTCACGATGCTGAGATTGACCCTGTTTCCAGACCCAATGCTTCTTCTAGATGCACCGGGGATCGAACCAGGGACCTCTGGATCTGTAGCCATTAACTATGATCACTAGGCCACAGAGGCAGACTAAATACATCCAAGCCAATTTTTTCTATTATTTATCATTTGATAATTAACTAATATGAAATTATTATACTTAATTTGTCGCTCATGAATGATAATTTACAAAGCAGTTCTACCCTTGCGTTGAGGTCTCCAAAGTCTAATATCAAGGGTTGTGCGCACATAAACCAATTAGCTGCATAGGAATGTGTAAAACTCTTTCTCTAAAACACACACACACACATATTCAAAGGTGAATTAAGCTAATCAAGACAAAATTTACATAATTTTTCATCATCTTAACAGTTATTTGACCGAGATAAACCGAATTATTATAATAATGTAGTGGATGATGTATGTTCACACATGCTGGTTGTCTTCCCCTCACGCAATCACGCGCTCACCCAAACACTAACACGCAATAAATCAAAAACTACGGTCATAGGCTAGGCCCACCACGCACACACACACAAGGGCCGCGAGGTTTGAGAGCTTTCTATGATCTCTCTTCAGGAGATGCTCAGGATTAGAAGCGACCAAGTCACAAAACAATACCACACACACACACACACAAACACACACACAGGAGGTTAGCGTTGTATGCTGACTTACTTAGCATATTCACTTCTCTACTATCTCTGCTTTCTAATAATTACTGTTCTGAGATATATAACTTTACAAATATATCAATTATTAGAATAAATAGGGATACTTTGTAAGATTAAACTTTATAAGCACATACAATTGTGTGTGATCTTCAGAAGACACATCCAATAAAATACATAGGTGATCTGACGACCTAGGGGTAAGGTGTCGGACTTTTCTGTGCTGGGGATCCGGGGTTCAATCCTCGGCCCTGGCACAGATTTATCTGATTACCAAAACCTTCCTTCACCTCTGACAAGACGTATATTAATCACAACTTGTGAATGTGTGGAACTGTAGGTTCTCCATTTCATTTCACAATCACCCTACCATTACACATTAACGTAAGTGCCTATCACCTGAACAGGTAGTGAGACGTAGTGATAAAAAAAAAAATAGTTTGCATTTGTTATAGTATCTCAAAATTAATAAATATAGTACGTTACATTATTTATATGCTAGAGGGATGTATATATTAAGCTACAGTAGCCCCATGGCTTCTTTGGTGTTGACTGACAGCTCACAGCTGACTTCTGACAGTCAACATTTAGGTATATACCTAAATTTTGACTGTCAGAAGTGACACCTGCTAAACACATGTTTTTTGCAGATCATAGGGCTCGGCGTAGGGATACATAATCTGTTATGGTAACTTTTCAAGGCCGTTATCTACCAGCTGTGAGCTGTCACTCAGCACCAAAGAAGCCATGGAGCTACTGTAGGAAAATTAATACTGACACAATATTATTTCTGGAAAGATTTGATTTTTAAAGTAGTCTATTTTATTTGTAAATTCTACCCTATATTATATACTAAGTGAGATACAATCAAAATTATTAGTCATTTTTGAACCAACCGACATTTATGCTATTTCATAATT
Organism: Timema douglasi; assembly: GCA_901482245.1. Classification (NCBI taxonomy): domain Eukaryota; kingdom Metazoa; phylum Arthropoda; class Insecta; order Phasmatodea; family Timematidae; genus Timema; species Timema douglasi. The sequence continues at coordinate 42,648 of CABEEJ010001719.1, forward strand.
TAAATGAATATTACTTTTTATATTCGATGGTTCGAACTAAAATATGCTTAGCTTTTTATTTAAAAATACTACCAAATATGAAGATAATTAACCAAGCCACTAGTGTAGTGTAGGTTTCACAAAAATGAATACAAATCTAGGTCGCTTTTTTTTCAGGTGCAAGATATATTTGTAATAAGTAGTTATTCAAGTATAATTTTTCCCGAATTATTACTACCCCTTGTGAATAAATTTACTTTTTATTTGAGTTAAATGAAATAAAGTAAACATAATTTTCTGTATATACGTTCATATTAATCAGCTAAGGCTCTATTCAAAGAAGTGTGGATCCATCATGTCATACCTGGTCCTAAATACACAGAAATGCAACTTACATCATTAGTGCACAACGTCTTATAACCATCACCCGAGGCTATAAGTATGTGACATGGCTGATTATTTGCCTGGAGACAAATCCGCAGTAATTTGTTGGATAAATGTGTATGTGGAATTAACCCGTAGGCCCAAGGTGGTCACAAAAATTATTGTATCATCAGTTTACTTCCCTTTTTTTTTTACTTCAATTACTTTTATTTTTAATGACAGACTAGAAAATAAACATAAAGAGTAACAGATACACGGCGTGTCCTATGTTGCACGGAGGGATTTATACAGTTGGAATGCCGGCTCACACAGCTTATAGCACGGAAAGGTTATTCCAGGGCAAAAATACATGTTTTAAGAATATATCATGAAAAACTAATGTAACTAAGAGTATTCCAAAAGTGTGACATGTAAACTTGTAGTAATCTTAATTTGTTTTTATGTCACGTCACGAAACAAGAAATGTTGTCCGTGAAATCGAATATAAATGGCAATTTAAGTCAATGAGGTTATATTCAACGATTGTTTCGTTATTTATGGTACATTGCAATGTACATCGGGTAATATCTAATATTGCAAACTACAAGATATTTCCATGTCTAACCTTGAAGAACCGTGTGGAGCTTTGCAAAGTTTTTATAGATTATTATGATAGGAGGATAAAACCGACAAATATTTAAATGCTTCTTTTTACTATTGTGAATTACCAATTAAATTCCCCAAGACACCAAAAAAATATGCTGGCAAGTTATTTATTACTAATTGTGAATGACGGTAGTGATTTGGTGTAATAAATTAACATTTCCTACATCATTATATATATATATATATATGTGTGTGTGTTTGTTTGTCTGCTAATGAATCACATAGAGAATTTAGAAATGTTCATTATATATTAGAAATAATATAGTATGTAAGTAAAAAGGTTGCCTCAATAAATATATATATATTTTTATCACCGCGTCTTACTACCTGTTCAATCTGTAGTAGTTTAAGCATGACTAGCCCGTACATTTACGCCAGTTGGAGAAGATAATTTTGTTTAAAATAATACTTGATATAATTCTGTTACATACCTCGCCTTGCGCGAGGTCCGCTACGGGAAGAGTAATGCTGACACGCTCCGACCTCCATTAACGGAGCACTCAACAAGACATGACGGCCAACTGTACTGGGATGGTTGTATTGATAAGAGACCCTCAGTAGACCCAACTGGGATTCGAACCCCGATCTTCCCGTCATAAGCAAAACAGTCTAACTTGAGAGTGACGCCTTGGAGTAGATCATTTGGCCATTGAAATGGGTAATAACCAACAGTGTTGTTTAAGAAAATTGGGCGCTAGACTTGGACTTTGGAGGTCAAGGTTTACTTCTTACCACATGCATTGAGGTAGTGTTTATTTTAAGAAAAAATATTTAAAAATGTTTTTTTTAAATCTTTCTTTCAAAATAATTGTTAGGACATCTAATTTCTTGCTGATTAAATTTAGTGGCTAATAGACTTGTGTCGAGACGTATCGATGATGATGTTGTTGATAATAGTTATAGTTATACCTTATTTCACCCCTCTTGTCTCTGACAGCAATAGTGTTCTACTAGAACTAGAGCTATGTGTTGAAGAGGTTAAGGTGGCCACCTACCGAAGCGCTGGTATGCGTTGGTAACATCCAGAAATGCTACGTTACACAAGAGTTCGTTTGTCATTTATAGATATGGTTCACACAAAAATTGGAGGCGAAGAGTAATCAATATGTCCATACGATTGAAAACCTTCAATTTCAACGATATGTTTACGAAAAATAGGGAACAGTTTGGGGACTAACAGAAAGAGTGAGAAACATAGAACTAAACTTCATGGTGTGAGCCCACAATTTAGACACAAAGACCGAGAGGCCACCGTTACCGATGATAGTGCCAACATTTGAGGATAAAGGGTGTCGTGTGGTCGGCACAACGAATACTCCTATGGTTAATCTCGGTTTTCTAAACCGGGGCTGTTAATTCGTTATTCGATTAGCTCCACATTTGTCCTCACGAAGACGAGTTTGATCCCGATCCAGACCAAATGCTTCACAAATAAACTTTGGAATCACCGGGGATCAATCCTGGGACCTCTGTATCTGTATCCAGGAACAGACCACTAGACTAACAGAGGCAGTGACTAACCTTCTTCAAATAAATTATGTTAGTTTCAATAGGTCACAAGAGAACATTCTTAATCTAGGATTATTTTAGGGTTCCTGAGGATACATAACTGTATTCCGATAAGGAATAGCGCAGTTTGAGGATGTGTACTGTACTTTCAAGAAGGCAGTGGCCTTAAGAGAAAATCATAAACCAAAATTGTTTCACCATAACTGTGTAATTAAGAAGTGTATAAAGAGAGTGGTGGGAGCAATGTTAATACCCATACACATTGGTAACGTTGTTGTAGTCTTCACTTCAAATACACGAGAGGTTACATAAGAATTTTCCAAAAATAAGTGACGTCACAGCAGGTATTCATGATAGTGTGAGAAACTTTCGTATTAAGGGAAAAGGTAATTTAATTTCACCCCTTTTATTACCCAGCTAACACCTGCAGGATAATTCCATCCCTCTTGACAAGATACCAAATTCTAACCTTCTTCCCAGATAGCGAGTGCTATCTGTCATAGAGACAAGAGACCACCTTCAGCCAGCCTGTGGGTCTAAGGAACCTACCCCTCCCCTCATAGTGCGACACGACTTCTCCATTACTTGCTGCAGGTACAGTCTGGACCAGACTATACATACATATATCAAACATGTCTTGCCAAGAGCTCTACTTATCCGTTACTTGTCAGACACACTATCACGTGGTTGGAATGGGAGCCAGGACTGTGATATAGTTTTAATGAGGCTTACTCGTGCGTAGGAACAGGTTTTAACTACTTGTTTTACTATATTTTCCAGAAGTTAGTTTTTAAGGTGATCTGACTATACGAGTGGTCTAATTGGAACCCACCTTCAGAGCATTCGCTTGGACTACACACATGAACCCACATTAAGTCTCAGCATGCCGTCCAGTAGTTGTTGAGAATCAGCGGAGGTTTGAAACGTATCCGAGCAGAGGCAATCTCGAAAGAAACCTCCCTCCTCTACCCCCTGCACCCGCACCCACGGGCAAGTCGTTTGACAGAACGAAACCAGACAACGAGACAGCCTCTCGGCATTTAATGGTACGCCAAAAACGTCACTTGTCAAAACTCCTGACGGCGCGGAGGAATTAGACGAGATGGTAAGCAGACTTCCACCTTCTGACGTTCTACACGGCGAAGCAGCTGCTTCAATCATAACATTAGCTCTGTGTTCATTGAAACAAGTACTCACGTATGATGTAACATCTCTTTCTAGTTAATTACTTTTATAATTAGTACAAGATACAAGGGCGTGTTGTAACAAGACACGCGCATATTCATTTTAATGGGTTATTTTAATTTAAGTGTATAAATAACTAAATATAATGATCAATAACTTGTTATAAAATAGGGAAAAATACATATACGCGATAGTTTAGCAAAATTTGAATTAATTATTTCAATTAGCTAAGTTTTCTTGCAACGATGTTTATAACAGGCCAGGATATATATGTTTATTATTCCTCCAGGGTGTCTACTAGTCATGGAAAAGTCATTAAATGATATTTTAGTCATGAAAGTAATTAAAAAGCAATGAGCTCAGCTTTCAGGTCATAAATTTTTGTGAGCCAAGTTCATTGTGTAGCTAAGAATAGATTTTTAATACTTTTCTCAAAATTAGCTTAAAGTTACACCTGGCCCCTGATGATGGCATAAATGAGAAATGATAAAATCCTAAAAATCAGAATTTAGGAAATTCCAAATTAAAATCTCGATATGAGGGGGTAGTTAGTTATTTTTTAATTATTTTATAGACCTTAAGGGTCATAAATATTTATGTATGATTAATGAAATAGGGTTTACAAAAGATGGTTTGCATAAAATACAACAACAAAACTATATAATACAATTACTGTCTAGGCAATCAACAGAGTTTATACAAGAAGCTGTTCTTTTGATAAAAGTCGCAACGTGAACGACAATATTTCAAACCTTGAAGGTCCTGAGTGCTTTAAACTTCAAAACAAACCACGTGACGTGACAGAAAGTACCCTGAAAAATATATGAAATACAATTTTTCAAGAGTTTCAGGCTAAAAATTATGCATTTTCCCTGTATTTTATATGAAACTCTTCGTAAAGTTTTATGAATGGTAGTCATAGTTACATTTGGCTAGGTTCGTATTGATAAAAAAAAACATTGTAGAATTATCTGAAAATCCCAGTGACTTTTTAAAATTTCCCTGAATTGTACCTGTCATACGAAATTCCCTGTACCAAATTTATTACAATTTTGGCAGCGTTTCGAATGACACATTTTGGCGCAACAATCTACATTGCTTTCTTCAAGTATCCCTGGAACTTCCAAAATTTATCTTTGAAGCAGTGCGTCTGGAACGGGGTCACACTCAGCCTCGTGAGGACAGTTGAGGAGCTACTTGAATAAACAAGAAGCAGCTCCGGGATATATAAAACTGAGATTAACAGCTGTAGAGATTAATGTACTGACTTATGACAGACACACTATCGGCAAATGTTGGCACTGTCGTAGCTAACGGGGGCGGCCGCTCGGTTGGTATGGCTCAATTGCAGGCTGACTCCATGGAGTTTTCTTCATGTATATTCTTATTTAAAATTTTCTAAAGTAAAATGATCTCTTCCCCCTTTCTATTTAGTAAGCCAACACTTAAATAGTTGGATTTAATAAAACAAAATAAAATCTATTTCCGAAACACTTAACAAATGATGTAGCCAATGTTGGAATAATACTTTATTATACTAAGTATTTTGAATTGTATAAGGATATGTTTCCGAATTGGTATAATGTTTATTATGCGAAGTTGTAAGGGTGAATATACATTATTGCGATGGATGGTATATCTGAGTTTACTAGGTGAATGTTGGTTCACGGTTGAAGAAAGTGTAAGAATAAAACTGGGAAAATTTGAGGTAGAAAAGGCTGTAGGACGGGTTGAGTGCTGGGGTGCGGCTTGAGGCTGGACCAAGGGTGTGGACGTGTTGGGTAGCGAGTCTCATAATAACGTTATTAAGTTCATGGCTATATACTCGTACATAGAGTAGAAATAGGGTTAGTTATAATAAATATATATTAAACTGTGTCTGCTTGTTTTTATTAAAGCAACAACGCAAGGAATACAGTGCCAACGTGACAATTATTACATCATATTTAACTAATATCAGATACCCAAAAGTATATAATAATTAATAAATTTGAAACACAACAAAATATTAGTATAAATTGAGATAAATATCGATTTAAAAAATCTGGGCGGGAAAGGGAGTATTCCAATATTAGTTTTATCCCTCTTTTTCCAAGCAATGCTTACTCAGCCGCTCTTAAAGACACCTACCCCACTTTGCCCTATGTTCTTTGAGATAAGTTAAAGCCAATAAAGTGATACAACGTATTTTTAAAGAGCATAGAGCCCACTCACCTTATCACAGAAGACCTTGATCTGGCAGTAACCCCTGTGGAAGACTGGGCCATCTCGTGGGTCCTCGTAGGTGTCTATCTGGACGTGGAGGGGTAGACCCTGTGGACACGACAAACACGAGGATCAAAATGAGAAGGGAACAATCATTGAGAGCTCGTTTTGTACCACGGCTGACGCGTAAATTAGGTACGATTTAAAAAAAACTTGAGCCAGGCACAGCATCGTAATGCGGAACCCTGGAGTCTTAAAAATGAGTGAAATTGAGACCACTGAAAATAAAATTAAAACAAAGTTGGTAAAAAAATATATCACTGAGCTTGACCTACATAGTCTTGGGGTAAAGTACTCGCCTCAGGAACCGATACTCATGGGTTCAAACCCTGCCGTGGTTGACAGATTTTTCTTGGGTGATAAAAATCCGTAACACAACTTTCCTCGGAGGGAAAGTAAAGTCGTCAATCCCGTATCGATTGTGGCATGTAAACGAACCCTGAAAGGTATGTAGATTTATCTTTCCCGGAAAAATTATCGTGTGCTAATATAATCAGTCGGTTCAGAAAGTACACTTTAAGTACCTCAAATAAATATTACACCTAGCTGAATTTCGCGGGAAAATGTAAAGAACTACTCTTCCGTGCGATTTATGGTCCGAACGAAGTACTGTATCTAATATTAAGGTTAATCGGTCGTGAGAAAGGTTTTGGTATGATATTTTGGGATAGGGTTTTCCAAAAACTAACATCGACAACTTGAAAACAGACAAATGCACTTACGGATCAGGACAGATGGGGAGCGGTTTACATCGAGGTGACGGCAAATTTACCAAATTGTTGAGCTGTGTCGAGGCGGTGCTACACTTGACGACATTTAGCCACACACGGGGCAATATTAGTTAACCCCTCCACTTGTTCAGTGAACACAGTTAGAAATGGATCTTGATTATGAATACGTGAAGTTGATATGGCTGTTTTACCGGAGATAGAATCGGAGAAGAAAAATAATAATAAATCTTATTTTTTTATTTTTTGAAACAACAAATAAGCAGAACAAATTCAGAAACACGAACGCAATACTCAACTCTATTCTCTACCAATGGTTCCCAACCATTTCTTAGACTGGCGCCCACTTCTGACAATGGATGTTGGTTACTATCCGATCCCCTCCCCAAGTTAAGGTAGTAAGCATGCTGAAATCGGTGAGAAAAACCTTAAAATCATGTTACATTGTACACTCACATTTAATTATTTTAAGCCCACTTCGGTGGCCGCGTGGTCTAACGTGTTACTCTCGCAGTAAACTAGTCTGCTCATGACGGGGAGATCAAGACTTGAATCTTAGTCGGGTGTATTTTCCAAAATGGTGTTTCAGTTTCCCTCCACGCAAATACGGGTGCACTTCTTTTAAATATATCCTTCCTAATCCCTACAACCATAGGTGTAATTAATACATAAGAGTAGGATAGTGTGCTTTGACTCTGTATTTTGAGACTTAGGTTTTTTTTTCTATCACTGCGTCTTACTACCTGTTCGGGTTACGCGCTTCGCATACATGATAATTACTCTAATGGGGTAGGAATGAGAAATGAAGTGTTTTAGAGGTAGTTTACCCGCATTTGTATAGGAGAGTGGAAAACAATTTTTAAGGAAAAAAACTCAGTAGACCAAACCGTGATTCTTGCCCCGATTTCCTAGTCATCAGCAGGTCAGTCTAACACGAGTGACAGCTTAAACCGTTCGACCACTGAAGAGGGTGAAACCCAAGTTGGATCCAAATTTTTCCCAAATGTATTTTTCCATTATCTCTCCCGAAGAAGGACGGTGCAGTGTCCTAGACATTCCCGTTTTCTCTATTTTTACTTTATCGCTATCTTACAGGTAGAGAAAGTATTGTGATAGTAAAAAATTCAAACTCGAGATTTTGATGAATATCGACGTTTCATGACCCCCCGAATCGAAAAAAGTGTTTTTTTTAAAAAAAAATTCCGTCTGTATGTCTGTACCACCGACTGTAGCTTAAGCTATTTTACCGATTGGGCTAAAGTTTGATATCTACGATTTTCATAGGGTCGCCCCTAGGGGTTTTTGGAATTGGATATCTAACCCTAAAATTAAAGGTAGTTTACTGAAGGGCAAAGAGAAAAAAAAAATCGATTTTCTCAAAATCGGCTCTAATTATTTTGATTACATTTCATATCTAAACATTTCTAAATATTAAAAAGAAAATGGCATCCTCAATATTTCAGCAAAATGACTTTAAGGGCTCCGGTCTGATGCGTAAATTATATTTTTTTTATTATATCTCCGAAACTATTTAAGATATGAAATTATTTATTAATTACAAATATGTAGTTCTATTTATGATAAAAATATTTTATATGAAACGTATTTTTATAAACCAATAACTTTAAATCTATACGCAAATTTATATTTTTTTAACTTTTCGAACTTTTCCAACCGTGACCGTAAAAATAATCTAACCCGAAATGTTGATGGATGTCGACGTCTCATGACCCCCCGAACCCTAAAAAATTGTTTTTGCAATGCCGTCTGTCTGTGTATATTTTTAACCCCAAAATAAAGAGTAGTTTAATAAAAGGCGAAAAGAGAAAAAAAATCGATTTTGTCAAAATCGGCTATAACAATTTTGATTAAAATTCGTGTCTAGGCATTGATTAAGATTATAAATAAACTTGCTATTTATTTTCCCATGAAAATGATTTTTAGGATACTTTACAGAAGCGAAAATTTCCCTACGTTCGCAACTATTTGAGATACTAAATAAATTATCATTGCAAAATTGTAGTACTAATAACAAACTTTTATATGAAATGTACTTTTGTAAAACCAACAGTTTCTGAGATATTGGCAACTATATTAATACAATTGTGTGAGCTTTAGTTGTAAAGAGATACTACTTAAATTTTAACGCAATAATTATGTAATGTCATAGGGTAATTAAATATGAGTAAGTTTCTAAAAAAGTGTGTTATTTTGCCTTTAACCTCTTAGGAGAAATGTTTGTACAAAAATGATATATTTTCTTCATTTTAGACTAAATAGTCAATATTTACATTTTTTATCCTTCAAAATTTATAAATGAGGAATTTAATAGCAATGCGATGACCTGAAGATGTGTAACACCTAATAAAATGTTAAAATTTTAATCAAAAGTCGAAATTTGAATACAAAGTGTTGACCTTTATGGACATAAAATCGATATTTTTTATTGGTCCAAAGATACAAATGAGGACATTAATTCTTTAAAAATTAAACTTATAAAATTTAAAACCGGAACTCTTTTACTTTAGTATAATGCAATTTATGCTTGGGTTTGCTAGTGTATATTATTTCGTTTCACATACATTACAAGTTTTAAGCAAAAATCTCACTTTTTAAACAATAGAGCGAGAAAGTCCGTGCGGAGTTCCATACCATTTATTTTTCCTTTCCCATGGTTTAAGAGCTTATATCTTTGATAGTTACTACTGGCACTAGAGCGTACGAGATGGTGGTACAAGGAAGTCTAAGGCGCCTTTGAAATCGACCAGTCTCGATTCTCCCATGAAGTTGTTATCAACGGACAAAGAATTGTCGACGTATTTCTTACCGACTCGACAAAGGAACGGATATATTGTTAAATTCTTCCTTGAGATAATAAATGTACATTTTATAAAGTAAATCTAGACCATCTGTCCCCCATTTTATTTACCACCCACCCCTCATGGCCTTCCTTCCCTTTGAAGTACATGAATTATTACGTATATTTTACAGTTACCTTCCTCACATTTCCTTGTGGTTAAAACTAATGGAATTTCTTCTGAAGGATATCCAAGTATTATGTTAAGCACTGGTTACTTTACTGTCAAGAGAGAAAATGTGGGAGAAAGAGAGGGAGACTTATAAATAACCACAAAAATGTCCAGTTGAGAATGCTGTCAAGTACCTCCCAAGCTTGTCCCCCCTTCCGTTATATATCAAGTAAAGAATGGTTCACATTACAGGGAGGAACCGCTGATACATACATCCACGTTACAACGCACGATATTAGACTATACCTCGCTTCAGCTCGGTTGAGAGTTTAATTTTCTACACAAGGAGATATAAACAATTCTTGAATATCTGTCAAGGGTGTCCTGGAATTTAATGACAACTTTTTCTCTTAATTTAAAATGTTTGTCCTTTAATGCCGCTATGATCATGGTAGATGTTCAACAACCGTTAACAAAACATCACCATGTAAAGAAAATTAAACTCTCCGTTTCTACTGGAGCAATAGTTTACTTTATTTGACCAAACATATATTAAATCTGCAAAAAACACTGTCCTTAACACGAGTGTTGTACATCCCCTTTTTTATGGCTTACTTTATGGGTAGGACACTATCAGAGGAAAAAACAACACATGTGCACCTGGATAAGATTCTAATCTCGACCTTCTCGGCAGCTAGAATCCAGAATATTGAAAACTTGGTATTTTAAACCTCGTGAACCTTGGTGCTGGTTTGTTTTTTGTTAATGATGTGCCAATCGTAGGTTTAACACGGTATAGCATGTGTAGCAGTTGATTGTATGTGAACCCTTCCTTCACCTCTGACAAGACGTGTATTAATCACAACTTGTGGATGTGGGGAATACCAGGCCTTCACCATGGTTCGGATTCCACGTTAAACTGTAGGTCCTCCATTTCATCTCACAATCACCCTACTATTACACATTAGCGTAAGTGCGTATAACCCGAATGGGTAGTAAGACGCGGTGCTAATAATAATAATAATTATTATTATTATTGCATGTGCCTATATTAAAGACTTGATCAATCTGCCTCCCTCAGTACTCGACCTCAAAAAACTGAAACAACAAGAATGTACTGGGGAAGGGTGTGTGTGTATTTTTTGGCGGTTTAACCCCCATCCATCCAGAAATATTATTAATAATGGTTTTTTTACTCTTCCTTGATTTTTAGATGACAAACTCTTTTATTACCCGTTCATATTATAGGCATAGGTCCCTATATGCTAATTACTATAATGTGTTACGGATTAGGAAGGATTTTACAGGTAATATACCCGCATTTGCGTGTAAGGAGAGTGGGAAAACATTTATTAAAAACCACCCTCAGTAGATCAGACAGGGATTCGAGCCTCAATCTTCTCGCCATCAGCAGGCTAGTCTAACACGTGTGTGATGCCTTAGACCATTTGAACACTAAAGTGGGTGATAAAGTTTTGGAGTCTTATAAATTTCAAAGCGCCTATAGTCTAAATTATGTTTAAAAAATCAACTTTATAGTGCGGTTTGAATGTTAAAAGTATTCCTTGCCCTCTCCCGTTGTAACACCTCACCAAAAGTGCCTACCTCTTCTCCCCACCTTCCTCCTGCCCAAATATATTTCTTGGCACGAGATCCTGTATAATAACATCTGAATTACTGGTATTGTAAATCAAATACAATTAAGATGACAAATATTCACAATTAAGATGCGTGAGGATTGGTTTAAGAGTTGAGGACTTTGAAATATTGGGCTTTTATCAAGACAAGGACATTACCTTTGATGTTTAAAAACAAGGGAATGTAATTAGGGAAGGAAACTGCCAAGTATTGATAACGGTCGGATTTACCTACTAAAACATAGGTTGAGAAATAAACACATTTGGGATGGAAGTATTTTGATTGCTGCCTTCACAAGTACTCATGTTGCTCACTAATTTCAACCATAATTTGTCATCGTGACTTGTTATTTATATGAAAGCTGTAGTTAGAAAGCCAGGCTAGTCAAAACCCTAGATAGGCAACCCAGAAATCACATTGTGTGACGGGTCGGCTTACTTCTAGGGGTCTCGGTCTCCTGATGGAAATCTGCAATCTTCAGGTCCGCCAAACAGGGGAGGATTTTAGACTGCCTATCTCTAAGACAAGCATTCAACCATGCATGTTTTACGGCCAACGCCCAAAACAGGCTACTTCTCGAATTGGCCTGGCTCTTGGCACAATGGCCAGCTGATCTAGTCAAATAGCGAAAATTAATATCGGTTAGGGAAAATTTGGATTCCCATTCTGGCTAGTAAAACCGCGAATTGACCACCAAAGACTGGCCAGTGACCGGAGTATTGGGTAGTATAAAGCCCCATCTATAGAATCCATATCCGTAAGGTGCGTAGTACTACGTAAGAGATCGACTCCACACTAACGGATTGCACTGTTAACCAAGTCCTTATCCTTAATTCCTTAGTCCTTATCACTCTGTAGATGTTAACTCAACTTTAACTTCATAAAGGCCCATCTACAGAGTCTGTAAGCTCCATATCCTTATGTCCTTATTGGTCCTTAGAAATGGAAATCGCGTCTACACAGTCCGTATCAGTAATCACGTGACTATGCCAACCAATGAGAAAGTTGGAAACAACGTCCAACTAAACTCTTCGAAAGGAAATTTTCTAGAGCCAGGTGCAAGCAGACATAATCTGTGAAGAAGACGATATCCCAGCCGAACAATTATTATTATTATTATTAACACAAATAGCTACACAACCTCGTATTTTGATAAAACATCCAGGATAGGCCACAAATGAAAGATAGGTTAAGTACAATCACCAATAATATATATTTTAAAACATGAACTAGTCTGCCTAATTGCTATGAAAAGGCCACTGGTGTTTTAATTTCGATGCATGCGTACATTTGCTTTGCTGTGGTTGGAAGTCCCTAGCAGTCCGTATCGACTAGTCCTTATAAAGTTAACGGTGAGTAAACTTTTACGCAGTTGTAAGGACTAATTAATTAAGGATAAGGACTCTGTAGACAGTGCAATCTGTTAGTGTGGAGTTGATCTCTTACAGAGTATTACACACCTTATGGATATGGAGTCAGTAGTTGGTGCTTAAGGACTAGTCAATACGGACTGCTTAAGGATTACCAACCACAGCAAAGTAATCGAAATTAAAGCATCAATGGTATTATCATAGCAAATAGATAAACTAGCTCATGTTTTAAATATGTTATTTGTGATTGTACTTAATCTAACTTTCAAATGTAGCCTATCCTGGAAGTCCTATCAAAATATGTTGAGTAGTTATTTGTGTCAATAATACTAATTGTTCAGCTGGGATATCATCTGCTTGCGCCTAGCTCTAAAAAATGTCCTTTCAAAGAGTTAAGTTGGACGATGTTTCCAACTTTCTCATTGGTTGACACGGTCATGTGATTACAAATACGGATTGTGTAGACGTAATTTCCATTTCTAAGGACTTAAGGACTATAAGGATCGGAAGCTTATGGATTTTGTAGCTGGGGCTTAACACAAAACAATCCCAACTTATACTAACCTAACAAATGGGGCCCTTAAGGCGGGGGTAACCGTGAAGACTGCACGCGGACCGGATGCCCCCAATCCAACTCTAAACACGAAATAACTGAAACTAATAGTTTACTAATAGTTATTGTATACGTGGTACTTAAATTATATGGTAATGTGCACTAGAAAGGAAATAGCTGAAACCACTAATGTGAGGTTGATTCCTGATGAAAGAAAATATCATTAAGAGCAGCATAATTGAGTCAGTCTTTAACTGGAGGTCAAGGATTTTCAAGTTATCTCTGCTCAATCAAACGTTCCACAAGTCGATGCAAGTGTAAACAAGCTAGTATGTTGTGTAACTTCAAATGTCATAGCAGCTCAGTCTCCACAAACAAGTTAAAGCAAAAAAAGGCTTCACAGTGCTAAGAACATTTGTTCACCTCTTTTATGTGATTTATTAAGCTTTCAAAAAATGCTTATAATGTTATACAACTAATAAAATATAAATGAGAAAAAGTATTATTTGGTTTGGCCAGCTTCCTACGGCCATATCTAGAAATTCCCGGCCAAATACCGAAATGCTGGTAAATTATTATTATACCTCTATATTTAATGATTTGAATGATTTCGGCGGCCAAAGCTACAAGTGGTCGGTCATTTAGCAAACTAACTAGAATTCGTGTTTTGGCAGTTACATATATAAAATGTCTTTAATTTTGTGAATATAAAAATCTTTGAACAAAAGTGACTCAGAGTAGTGAATAAAAAATTGCTTGGAAGAATAAACGAATTAAGAGTGTTATATAAAATTCCCATATTGGCTTACATTGTGTCTAAGTTAGTAAAATGTTTTAAGCTTGATAACATTTAACTGTTTATTGATACTATTTTTACGCGTCTTACTACCCGTTCGGGTTACACGCTCATTGATAATTAATGTTGAGCTTAGATTAATCAACAAGGGGGCAAGGGTGGAGAAAATATAGGACATTATTGCTTCAAAATTATAGGGCTCAATCCCAACAAGGTGCAATATTTGGCGGTTCTTACCTTTATGAAGTGAATGATTATGTGGTTCCTTAATTTTCATATTTATCATCCTCGTCTCTCATATTGGATAGTATAATTAGCTTATTTTTCTGTTTTTTGTTTAAGTGTATGCTTAAAATACCTAACAATAAATATTTATAAATAAACTATGAACTTATTTCATAAAAAGAGGTCACTCTAAACTAATACATTAAATAATATAAATATAACTTTACTGTAAACTACGTTTCTTATTCACGATTTGGCTGTCTCAGGGATGCAAGAGGATGGAAGCGAATTTTAAGAAAATTCCGATGCAGTGCATAAAATGGGACCTCGAGCTCATGAGAGAGTGGGGATCAACGCCAGTCAACTACTCTGGCAACGGTTTAACTCCAATGTTATACCTAAATAAAAAATGTAAATGCTCCTTCCTTATAATATAAGAAGCATAAGCTAAACAATTTGGAAGGAAGGATAACATTTAAATGTGTATTTACTATGGATTATTTTTTATCATAATGAATGTAATTACTTACTTTAACACCCTTTTGACTACTGAAATCCGTGCTGAGACATTGGACTGCTATGTTAATCTGAAAAATAAAAAATAAAACATTAGTTTTGATTTTATAAACAAATATATAATGGATAATTTAATATATTTTTCAACAACATATTCTGGCTTAATTGATCTTGTTAACTTATCTACTCAGGTATAAATGTTTGTTTTTCAGTTATCTTTTCACTGCATCTACTGCTCAGCCGGGCTATTCGTATTTAACTACTATTGGGGTAGACATGAGGGAGGCTAAGAACTAGAAGAAATTTAGCCACGCTTACGTGGAATGAGAGTGGTAAACCATTTAGAAATAATACATCTCTATTCAACCATACCAGAATTTGAACCTTGAACTCCCCGACATCGGCAAATCAAATTGAACAATTTCGACGTTACTTTATGTTCACCAATGTTGGATTTAAGAGGGAAGTGTAAGAACCGCGAGTTAAAGGCAGTGTTTCTTTGCAGTTTTTATAACAAAACTTTTTTTATATAAAATAAATGAAATATTGCTCCAGTAGAAACATGAAGTTTAATTTTGTTCACATGACGATATCAACAGTTGTTGAATATCTGTCATGAGCATAGCAGCATTTTATGACAAACATTTTAAATGAAGAGAAAAAATTGTCATGAAATTATAGAACACTCTCGAAAGTTATTCAAGAACTGTTGATATCACGATGTGAAGAAAATTATGCTATATGTTTCTACTGGAGCAATATTTGATTTATTTTGACCAACAAAAGTTTTGCTATAAAAACTGCAAAAACGTTGTCCTTAACTCCTATTCCCTAAAATTCCAACTTAATGATTATAAGTTAGTAATATTATGATTGTGTGAAAGCAGAAACTAATCATTGAGGTTGATGGATTTTTTTGGATGCAAGTGAATCGAACTTCTGCAGTACCACTCACCCAAATAAATGATTGCTACAGTAAACTGTCAAAGTTGGATGACCAAAAAACATCTTGGAGTTTTTTTACCATTTAAAACTATTTAATTTTAATTTTATACTGTTCTATAAACATTATAATAACTTAATCACCGAGAAGAATAGATATCATAGCTAAAAGCCGAAAAAGTGTTTCGACCCCACTCGATACAATGTCTTAGGTTAAGTCGGTTTATAAATAATCCAAACATAGAAAAAACATTTATTTAAAAAGAAAAATGTATATTAACAAGGCTGTCACTATTTTTTTAATATGAAAAACCCTGTTTTATCCAGGTTTTCCAGAAGTAATTTTCATCCATCCAGACCCTTTAAAGAAGAGTATGAAGAAATATAAATTTTCATAAAAAAAATTTGGTAAACTTTTGCCCTTAGCATTTATAGAAAGATTATTGGACCTTGAAGGGGAGGAGATTTATGCATTTGCTAACTCCCCCTTTTTATGTTTTAAGGAGAAATAAGGGAGGGGAGCAGTGTGTTTACCAATTGAGCTGACTTTTTATTCTAGGTCAAGGCCACAGACAAATAATATATCCAGTCACTCAACCTCCAGGTTAAGATGGTTGCTCTTCTTTTGTCAGCTTGAGTCCGCCAACACTAGGATCGCTACGTTCATTCCTATTATTATGACCCAGCAGTGACACTAGAGAAGCCCAGTGTTACAGGACTCAAGCTGGCAAAAGGAGGGCAGCGAGACCCCAGTAAGGTTGAGAGTCTGTTTCTATTATTTGTCTGTGGCCAAGACCTAATATTTAAATTTGCCGTTTAATGTCCAAATTACCAAATATTCTAGTAGATTTTTGTGAACTTCCCTGGTTTTTACCGGCTTTCCATGTGCGTTAAAAACATAAAACGGTTTACCAATGTTGAAATAAATAATTTTAATGAAAATAAATGATCTTTTGGTTCAAAGTTGACATGGCTAATTATTTAACCCTGTAATATGTGAATCTTTAATTGGGGATTTCTTTTTCTTAACTTTATGTTTTTTTGTATATAAGACTTCCGCTATAACAACGGCCGGTAATCTCCATCTCACTTTGTATAAATGTGTGTGTGTGTGTGTCTCTCTCTCCTGTGCGTTGTAGCAAGGTTTCAAGAAGCCAGGATGTCATGTTTCTTCTCCCCCCTCTCCCCCTTCCCCACGATAGTTTTACCAACGTACTCCCAAGTAATAAATTATTAATAATTAGTCATTTTTACCTTCACATGCCAGATTTATTATGAAGCATTCACTGGAAGTTGGCCTTTAAAAGAAACTGACTATTTAGTATTCCACAATACACTTAAACATGTGTCTTCTTTAACCGCAAAAAAAAAAAGTCTCACTTTGGAAGTAAGCAGTAAGGTTAAAAATGAATATTAGCTTGGGATCGTAAATATTAAAAGATACCTATAGAGTTTATAAGATATAATTTACAACTACGATATATATGTGATTCTGTGTGTAACTTTATGCATACTAAAGAAATAAGTAGCACTAGTACACGTTTTAAAATAAAACAGGGTCTAAAAACGGAACCAAAGTCATAACCGCAACACTAAAAATAAAACGTTTAAAAACTGAGAGCTGAATCTTTAAAACAGTTTTAAATTCAAAACGGTTTTCATCGATTTAATGCATTATTTGTGATAAATATATTATTCTCTTCATTTAACTTTTATTTACCTTCGCCGGTGAGCACGCGGTATAAATGTAAATATCATATTTTAGTCTGGGTTTCTGGTGACGAGGAAGTAGGAGTTCGAATCCTTTACCGTCTGCATTGAGGGTATTGAGATGTTGTGTAAAAAATAATTGCATACGTTTATTATTTACATTTTAGTAATTCATTTATAAATGTTTTAATGTTAGCACAAGTGCATGTTGGAATGTCTCGTAAGGCTTACTCATGTTTTTGTATTAATACATTTTTAAATCATCATGTCGTCTAAGAATTGTATGATTAGTACAATTTAAATTTTGTGTAAGAGAAACCTAAAACTGTTGGAATAATTATGATGCTATGGTCGGGAACGTAACCCATAATCTGTAACCCGCCACTAACCGTTCGGGTCATACGCAGAGACTTTGTATAAATAAAATGGAATAAATGGCCAGGATATTATAGTATTTGCTAAGTATGGTTATAGCAGTATCTAAATATAACATTTTAATCAAAGGTCCCAGGCTCGATTCCCGTGTCCAGATTCTAGTTGTCATTTTTCAATTTAAAGAATCACATATATGTATATTTGTTTATTGATAGCGTTAATAAGGTAAGTATGAAGTATCTTTAAACGAAATGTATCTGCATTTGCGTGGAGGGAGAGTGATAAACCATTTAGGGAAAATAAACTCCGATAGAAACAGCTGAGATTCGATCCCCGGTCTCTCCATCACCGGCAATCCAGATTAAACGAGCTTGACATTTATAGATTTAGACCACGCGCTGGTGAAGTTTTGTTCTCAAGGACCAGAATAAGAACCATATGTGATTTAATTTTTAAAGAACACATTTTATTGTTATTATTATTATTCACTTAACAAGTCTGGGTCATTAATGACAAAAATCACTTGATTATAATGGATACCAAACCACTCACATTCTGCCCGACTAATTTACACTTATATTCTTCAATCAGGACACAAAGGTTCGAAGACTAGCACTTAAAAAAAGTATACGGTAAAAGTGAGGTTTATTTTTTTTCAAGTAGAGTTAATTTATCTGGTCCTCTCTCCAGGCGAATTTTTGTATGTTTTCATTTCATTTACCTAAGGTGTTTGCATGCACTTTCTGAATCGACTGATTATATCACTACACGACTTATAAACTAACTTAAATCTAGAACAAACACAACATCCAGCCCCCGGCCGTTAATTTATCATTGTGAAAGGGGGAACCCATATTCTACTTATGATACATTTTTCGACCATACCAGGAATCAAATCCGGGACCATTAGCTCAATAGGCAGACATGCTAAGGTAGCGGGCAATTTTGGTATGGTTACTTAAAATTTCCACCTCCATTTTTTTATCTTAAAGCTATGATAACAAATAATGGCATCTAGATTGTTAATGGATAATCTTATTTTATTTGTATTTTATTTATAACTCTTAGCTTTGGACCCCCCACCCCTCCCCCATGTCATCTTGATGAACACTCTGACATATGTTTGTTTAAAAAAAACACACACACAAGGTGAAAATATATTTCTAATGGAAGTTTCCCAAAGGTGGAAACGTAATAATGAGATAACAAAAACAAAATAATAAAAGGCGACGCTGCTTGTTAGGACGGCGAAACCTTGGGGGGTCCAGATGATACATGAAGGTTTAAAAAAACACAAGGCAAGGGGGGTATGGGTATAGCTAGAGTCGTGGGGACAGCTAGAGAAATTGAACAAGCGCCTGCGCCACTCTTGTCAATCCATCAAACAAAAGACTAACACGGTTGTGGTTATTATTTCGTGACCTTCAAGCAGGAGAGGGGAAAACCTTCCTTGCCTGCTACTTCATTTTAATGTCGGAACTTTAAGGACACAGGAGTATCTGAGCATTGGACTGTCGTGTTTGGTGGATATGGTTATCAACTAGTGAATGTTTATCTGTTCATTTCACAACTAGGAGTGCCACTGCAGCAATAATAATAGTCATAATAATAATAATAATTTGTTTGATAAACGACATTAGAATACACCAATTTTCTTGAGGAATTCTCATATCTGAAAGCTAGGAAAAGCTACTAGATATACGATACTTACACCTATCCATAAGTCAATTATATTATTATTATTATTATTATTATTATTAGAACCGCGTCTTACTTGCCGTTCGGGTTATACGCTCCTACGCTAATGTGTAATGGTAGGGTGATTGTGAGATAAAATGGAGGACCTACAGTTTAACGTGGAATCCGAACCACGGTGGAGGCCTGGCATTCTTCACATTCACAAGATGTCTTGTCAGAGGTGAAGGAAAGGTTTGGTAATCAGATAAATCTGTGTCGGGACCGAGGATTGAACCCCGGACCCCTGCACAGAAGTCCGACACCTTACCCCTAGACCACCAGGTCATCCATAAGTCAATTGATTTGTTCTGTAGTTATTATCAATATCTATAAACTAACACTAATAATATAGTAAAAACGATTTTTGTTCGCAGAAAAAAAACAACTTGTATTTTCTTAAAGGTTCTTGCTATGAAAGTTGGAATGCGACGCTTCTGCCTACTAAACCGGTTCACTAAGTGTAGTTTAGTATCCCAAATTGTTTCTGCCTCTCTTACTAAGTGAAGACTTTTAAACATTTCAAATTTTGGTCCACAAAATATTAATCAGTTAAAGTAAATCTATAAATCTAATTAATTTCAATTTTTTAACCGAATAAAAGTTGTATTGAGAAATATTTTGTATATTCTCCCTGTCGTCGCACTTGTACCCATTTTGCCCTGAGGAAGTAAAAGTGAACGTATGATTGATTGGCTGACACTAGAAAGACAAGCTTGTATCACTGGCCAGTAAACATAACTCTTCCGTTTGACTCTTGAGAGATGTGTACATGTGAAGGGAGGGAGGGGTGGGGAGCATGTAATGGCTTCTCGTCCCGAGCGAAACGAAGTGGCTGTCATCGGAACACCACCGCACCAGAAGAAATCATTCAGTGAACGTTTAGAGAGTAAACAGGTTATGTACCAGTTTCCCTCTCCCGACAACCGCACATGGTGTCACGCAGTCTAAGACGTCAGCCTCGCAACTGTCTTTATTGCCACTGATGACAGGTAAAAAGACCTGAGGTTCGAATCTCGGTCAGGTGCACTCAAAGTGATTTTTAATATGTGATTTTTAACCGTGGTTTTCTCATCTATTCCTCAAGTAATGCGGGTACATTTCATCTGACTTGAACCTAAATTAAGCTGTCAACAATCTTTGATACTATCCAAATTCAGGGTCGCGTGGTCCTAGCACGTCACTCTCGTGTTAAGACTTTATTGCTGGTAACGGGGAGAACGGGGTTCGAATACCGGTCGAGTGTACTGAGGCTGGTTTTTCCTAAATGGTTTCTCACTCTCCTTCACTGCGAATTCAGGTACATTTACTCCTAAATTCTAGCCCCTTCATCCTCCTTCCATTAAAGTATTTAATGCATGGGCATAACCTGAAGGGATACTAAGATGCGGTAGGAAAAAAGAGAAGACTCAGGACAGAAAATCATCACAGAACTGTCGACCCTATAGCTAAGACATTAAATATTATGTGGACAATAAGAAGAAATCTTAAAGGAAATGTTCTTAAGAAAGTGTAGTGGATATCATTTAGGAGATAATTAGAGTATCCTAAACTCTTTAATGTATGGGGGGAACAAAAAAAAATAAAAAAAAAAATTCACATCTTAAGTGAAATCATTCCCACTATATACTTAAATACTTCCTCGTGTGATTTTTTAAAACGACCTGTGTAGGGCTGGTAAGGGAGGAGGGATTGCGAGGGGGGGGGGGGGGGAAGCAGNATTAAGACGCACAAGTAAAAATTTTAAATGAGCCTCAAAAGATTTGTAAAAAAAACCACCCGAACAATAGCCTATTAAGATGCTGCAGTGTGATACGCGAATATTAAATGAAAACGTTTCTGCGTCGTTCGTTGTTGACTGGTTAGATTAAGCCCCCCTTTTTTTCCTCGACCAGCGCATATTACCTTTACTAAAAGTGGGCTTACAATATGGTTTGTGTACTGGTACAAAATGAGATTATGTACAACAATGGTGCAGTTTTTATAGGTGAAAAACTTTCGTGGGAGTAGGAATAAAAACAAGTCTTAATTATTTTTCGTACATTAGTTATATTATTTAGACTCTATTATAAATAATATGAGAAAATAACTGTTTAAACATTATATTAAAAATTGTATCCATAATTTTTTTTTAAAAGGAAGAGATTTAGTTAATAATTTGACTTGCATTATAGTCTAGTTTGGATCTCCGAGCAACGGGGAGGTTTGGGTTCTAATCCCAACCAGATGTATTAAACTGTTTCCAGATCTACCTTTACGCAAATGCGAGTAAATTTAGTTTAAAATCATACCTTACTAATCCCTACATCCTAAGTGTAATTAAATGCGGATAGCCAGGACGAGTAGTAAGAAGATCAAAAACAAGCTTAAAGGAATAGTTATGTGAGGTGTTAGAACGACTGTCTTTTTAACTGGCAGGGCGGGGTTTAATTCCAACAGCAGGTAGTGGGAAAGTTTAGTTTTTTTAATGTGTTTTATCTTTACATAAGTATACTAGTGTAAGTTCCATAATATTAAACCTCCTCAAAATAACCTTTTACATTAGATAGTTCAAGTCTTTGATAAAAATGTTTATAAATATCAGAACGTCTCGAAAAAAAAAAGATGAAGTCATCAGTCTGAGTGTTAGTTAATAAATAATGAATCAATAAATCAGTTTTGAATTACTTCCTTCTTATTGAAATGTATATAAAGTCTGTTCAGCGTAGGAATTGTTTTCTGAAGGCCTTTTCCTCCAACTGCAGAAGTCTATAATATAGTAGGATATTGGTAGGGAAAATACCTTTCAGAGAGTAATTCCTACCGTGAATGGAGTATAATTATACACGCAACTGTTATAAAGAGATTAGCATTAGCATAAAACCAAGAGAGAGAAAAAAGCGTCAGCACATACTAACATTAAGTACTACGAGGTTCATTTAATCACTGATGAACTATTTCCATTACACTAATTAAATATCATAGAAATAAAACAAAGATATTCACTTCACATTAAACAGTGATTGATGTCCTCTAAATTGCTAACCGTTGTATATGTGTGGGTGAGTTGCTTATTACATAATGACGTGACCTTTCTCTTTTGCATTACTAACTTTTAGATTACTGTACATCATGTTTTCGAATTTCCATTTGAATGTTTTGTAAATATGTTTGTTTCAAAACTCTTTTTTCCAATTAGGTTTGGTTAATATTTCGTATTATTAGATTCAAGTGTATCAGAGACTGGTGCGTGATTGTTAACAGGATTAGCCCTGATTGCTAAATTAAATTAAATGAAAAATGACAACCTAAGCACGGGAATCGAGCCCGGAACTTTAGGCTTGGCACGCCAATGCTCAACCACTAAGCTAGTCTGGATCGTCTCATACTAAGGGGTATCCTTCACTAGTTATTGGTGTATTGAGTCTATGGTCCCGGGTTCGACTCTCGTGTACAGGTTGTCATTTTTCACTTTATTGAACATATCTAGTGCATAAACAATAATAAAATAAGTAATTTCATTTATAGAATAGTGTTTAATTGTTTTACAATAAAATGTAAATCTCAGTTGTAAATGTAATTTTTTTCCCCCACACACTCTCTTTCTCTCCGCTAATTCAAGTATATTTCTTCTAAATTCTACCTTACTTATCCCGAAACCGTTAGCGTAATGAATATGAGTGTTTCCTGGACAGTTAATAAAATGCGACGGGGGCCAGGGAGTGTGACTCACATAACTCAAAGATCTTATTTAATCAATTTATCAGATTCAACAGATGCCACAAAAATGAGATGGTACAGGATATAATTATTGCTATGATATTTAAGTTTCAGCGCACTAAGCTTTATAAAAAGCACACAAAAAACGTACAACTATATATCAACATAAAAAAAAATATTGAAAGATAATTCCTGAACAAATCAAATAATCATTTAAAATTTAAATTCGTAAACTTATTAGTGTGAGTCACCGAGCAGAAAAAAATAGCTATTTCTTAACACTTTTTCAAAGAATTTGCACTTAATGTACCTAGACATTATATGTAGGCCCTACGAGTAGTACTGTAAAATAATGGACATTTAATAGTTTTGATCTTGATTACATACTAAAAATAAGAGCAATATGAATTTAATAACAGCTTGAAAATTCTCAATTTGCGAAGACGAAAGGGTAAAGGTGTAGGCAGAGTGACATGTATGTAAGACAGAGAGGGGTGTAAAGAGATACCAAGATTTATTGCAACGATTTAAGAGTTTCAGCTGCCAACAATAATCTAAGCTACATAATTACACCAGTTAAAAGGAGTGCGTGACAAGACTACAAACCTATTCAGCTAAAGGTAATTGTATCAGCCAACCACCTTAAAAATTAATAAAATTGAAAATAAAATGCTCAGTCGAAAATGGTTATAGCCAGGACCCAGATTTTTATTTTATTTTTTGGTCCATCACAGACTATGTTCATGTGCATATAAAAACTCTATTAACGAGTCCCTGACTGAAAAATGTATATTTTGTAGCACAAATTCTGTAATTTTTAATTTTTAGATTGTATTTTAATTAGTTGAATAATTTTTGAGTAATTTTTAGGCATTTATGTTGAATACTTTCAATGTCTAGTAAATTCATGAATACTATAGTATATCATATCTTTTTCGCTAAAAACTACAGCTGAGCTGTAAATATTTCTGTGAGAGGGCAGGAAGCATGTACCATATTTCATCACATAATCATCGCACCCTATTTTTTCAGTCCAAAAATTGGTTTGAAAAATTTCATCGCGTAACTGTGGCATGGTATAGTCCTGTTCATCACGCCAATTTAAAAGGTAAGCATGTTGACTTTGAATGCGCAGTTGTCTTCGCACTCATTGCGAGCATAGAATTCTCAGCGCATGCGCAATATCAGTAGGTTCATATCCGAAAGTCAGGTTGCATGGTTTGTAGCAAGGAGAATGGGCGGGCAGGCGAAGCTACCAAGCGTATACTCCATTCACGGTAGGAATTACTCTCTGAAAGGTATTTTTTCCTACCAATATCCTACTATATAATAGATTTCTGGTAGGGAAAAAGACCTTTCAGGAAACAATTCCTATGGTGAACGGACTTTAAGTCACATGATATGATAAGACTGGCATATTTCCGCACAAGCTAAACTAATAATCGATCATCTACTAGTGATACATTAACGTGTGAAAAAATTGTTGGTTTCGATTATTTTTGCGATTATTATTTCAATCTTCATATAATGATCGCAACCCACTATTTTCCACAAAAATATAAATATGCGATAATTATGCAGGGAAATATGGTGAATGATTAGCGAAATGCAAAAGTTTATTTTTCTAAGGGTTTTTCATTGCTCACAGATCTATTTTAGTTGCAATATTTAAACGGCTCGTTTGACCTCTTCGTGTGCACTCTTACAGGGATTTAAATTAAATTTTTGGCTATTTTTTGTGTGTAAATTTAAATGGTTATTTATTGACAATATTTATATAATCAAAACTCAAGCAAAAAAAAACAATTTTAACATATTTTGATGAGAAAAGAGAGGTTTGCAGTCAGCACAATGTGTGTGTGTGTGTATTATATATATAAAGTGCAATTACTATAAATTCAGTATTTTAACTCTGCTCAAGGGTTTCCACCACACTAGCTTGATTTCAACGATAAATATGAAGGTTGGGTTCGATCCACAGATTCTCTCAAAGCAAAAATATTGATGCAGCTTTATACGAATCAACGTCCCCTTACTCCCCTTATATTAGAACAGGGAGTCTCAAACCTTTCTTTGAATAACAAATAGTTTTGAAAAATCACGTCCTACACTAAAGGGGATTAAAAAAAAGAATTTAAATTTTTAAAGTTATTAATAGCATTATTTGGCAGCTACCCTTTGACTAAAGCCATGACCTTTTTATGCACCCTAAATTGTCTAAATAAAACATTAAGGAGTTAAAAAAACTTCCAATTTATCTTAAACGTTAAACATATTTCTCTGCGCAACAATCAGAACTCAAGTGGATAAATAATTTGATGTTTAGATGCGGCTATAGCCGTAACTAACAGAAATAATAGCTTGGCTATTTAATCCATCAATTGGATTGTGTTAAAGTCATGTCAGCGTGATCTTTGGCACTGCAGGTTTCAGCCAACTTATCATATCTAGAAGACAATGATGTTATTACAGTTCGTAAAATATAGCCAAGGTGCTCATTAGAAAGTCAAAATTTGTATTTCATATTTTATGAGATTAAAGATTGAAAACAATGTTTCACACATATATGTGGAGCTAAAATAAGATTTATCTTGTACGCTACACTTTATAAAAACGAAAACTTTCTTCTGTCGATAAGATTCCAAAGTTAGCATCTACTTAAACGAATAAGTTGATGGGTCAATGGTGGGAAACACCCTTGGCTTGACGGGCGACACGGCACCCACACGCATCGCGTCGGAGACCAATACTTAAAAGCAGTATTTCCCACACTGACGTACGTGACGTACCAATAAGTTTTATTAATCATAACATACTTTTTTATCATATTAAATTTGAAAGACAAATTATCGCAGCTTTTGACGTTATATCATATACTTTTATAAACCTCTTTTTACCTCTGCCATGGATTTCTTTGGCTTACCACTAAACTTTTTTTTTAAATTTTGAAACGACCGTTTATACTTTAAAAGATAGGTATTGTTTTTTTTATGAGGGGTTGGAAGGGGTATGTTGGTCCCAAAGAGGGTTAAGCAACCGACGAAGGTCTGGGAAACGTTGTTTTACTGGTACTGGCCTTTAATGTCAATAGGCTAACATTTTAGGACTAGCGCTCTATCTCTAGGTCACGGCAGAGCTCCTCGAATAGAGTAATAAGCGTAATCAACTAATATATTCCATTGTACTTTTATAATGGAGCTCATTAGCACGCCTGGTGGTGGTAGAAGTATTTGGTTATGTGGACTGCTAAAGAAAGAGAGAGAAAGGGAGGAAGGATGACAAGACAATGAGAGGGGGTAATTTTGGTCGTGGAGGAGACCTCAACGAGCGGTAAAGATACGAACCTTCGCCGAGCTCTCCAGAGGGTTCCAGTATACTGCGATGGCGTTGTGGGACACTTCCTCGATGCAACCCGCCAGACCCACGCTATTCTTCGTATCTGAAAACAGACATAAATATCAAGTTAGTCACTTTTGGCGTTTGAATTAAACTACTGGATTTACTTTTTTATTTTTATTTAACGCAGGTGCTTCCCAATCGGTAGTGTCCACCCTAGTGATTAAAAAGACACCTGATTGATTCCTAGTAAGAAATTAAAATATGTAATAGGTGGATATTGGTGCTTTCCTTTTCACAGTGATGAGATTACGATTGGAAAATTGGGTGTTGGGTCTGTTCTGGAATTAAATTAGTTTTCGAGTCGTGTGTTGATGCTTAATCAGTTGGTATTGAAAGGGCACTTTAAATACCCTTGAAGAATAAATTAGTCCTGTGTGGGAATTACATTTTGACTTCGGGAAATAAAGATTTCCCGCGGGAACGTTACGGGCAACAGAAAAAAAGAATAATAATAATTTTCCACTTTAAAATTTTATATATATGTATAATATAAGATTTTTAATTTTAATTTAAACTTACGTTTCCCAATCATTCAAATTTAAAAAAATGTAGTGGTAGAGTAAAAAATAGTTTGATTAGTCAAGAAAAGGGACAAAAACTCTTATTCAGCCGCAGTAATATTGGTATGAACAATAAATTTGCCTTCTGTAATCTTTAAAATATATATATATATATACACACAATATTTGTATATTAATTTATTTTTAAATTGTAAGTTTTCTAAATAAAAACCTAATATTTTGTATTTTAGTGTTGAATAAGATTTTTGATACATATATAAATAAAACCTAGATTTGATGCAACTAATATAATTGTGTATCTGTGATCAAGCATTTTTGGTATAGATAAAGTCTAAAAATATATTTTAAGATGGTTTAAAATGGTTCTTGAATAAAAAACTCATTGGCGTGAATTTTAATAAATACTTACAAAGTAAATTATAAAAAATATTCAAACTACTCTGAATAAATACAATTGAACCACATACTTGTCCATAAGAATAACAAAACCATTTCTCAAATGAGTCAGTGTGTGTGGCTACCTCTAGCTTTTTAGTTACTAAAGTTCTCACAAAAAGCGTTGTTTGACTCCAAAATATGTTAGCTTATCCAACTATTATTATTTATGAGATAAAATCAAATTGATGCCATTACAAATAGTAACATTTACGTAATAGACGTGTTTTTATGCAAAAAGTGTGACGAAGATGTATTTCGTGCATAATTTGATATTTAAAAGCCACTTTAATCAAAATGTTATGCTAAGAATATGTTTTTCTGCCTTAAATCTATTCAGGGACAAATATTCAATTTCCTTCAGGGTGGCTATGTTATTTAATGGTGCTCAGTTGTTTTGTAAGGAATTACAAAATAAAAGCGACTGAAGCTTAGAGTGATTTAATTTATATTAACATAATTATAATTAAACTATAATATAGTTTTTTTTTACATTAATCTT
Source organism: Timema douglasi (assembly GCA_901482245.1). Classification (NCBI taxonomy): domain Eukaryota; kingdom Metazoa; phylum Arthropoda; class Insecta; order Phasmatodea; family Timematidae; genus Timema; species Timema douglasi. Next base: position 70,727 of record CABEEJ010001719.1, read on the forward strand.
AGTCTTGCAAACCAAAATGCCTACAAATTGATTTTAAGGATTTTTGAAAGTAAACATAGCATAATACTCCTAAATTTAGTTATTTACAATTAAAACAATCAGCCCCTTATTTAATTAAATGATACAAATCAAAACACCTATAAATTAATTTTAAATACTTTTGAAAGTAAACATAACACACAATACTCTTAAATTTAGTTCACTACAGTTAAAAAAATCAAACCCTGAAGTTAAGGTTAATTTAGATTTCGTAAATTAATAGTATTTTCAAAGAAAATTAAATAAAAACGTGATTGTGATAAGCGGTCCTAAATTGTATATATTTCCCCCCGAAAAAACCCGGCAAATATTTATTTTCGCCCGAATTTTGGGGACAGCCATTTTACCGAGTTTTTTTTCTCCCGAAGTTTGGGATCCCGCACAGCCCTAGAATAAATACATAAATATTTAACAAGCAAGATGATTACACCCAATATAGGTCTTTATCCATGTTACAATTTTAAATCCTAAGTAATATAATGTGTATTTTGGAAATGAATGTGTTAGTGAAATTTTCTGTGACTTTGATTAAAAGCGCAAGTGGCAGGATTAGATTAGGGATCAAGACACCTAATTTTTAACTGAGAGGTCTACTTTCAGCTGTAAACGAGTGCAATAAGAGTGGTTTTTCATTTTAATGACTTCCCACACCATGTTCAAGTGAACATTGGTGCAGTTGTTTGATATTTACCTTCTTATTCACGTTTACATATACATTTTAATCTAATTTAAAGATAATTAGCTTGCCTCAGACTGATTAACTGGGGTGTTAGATAATTGATTATTCTTGAACTAGAACTTGCATTCTGTTCTTAACAAAAATAATTCAAATTTTTCATTTGAAAGCTTTTAAAAAAAAGTTGTATAGTTTGTGATATACCTAAACAGTTTTACTGGTCTCAACTACACCTTTTTTTTCTAATGTAGGCTAAACAAAAACAAAGGAGCTGCCTGGTTAGAATTGTAGATAAATTACGTACCATCCGCGGGGTAAGACAAGCTCTTTAAAACATTTTTATTCCATTATTGAAGGCTTCAAAACATAGTAAAACATAAAATCCATTGAGTTATTCAATTATTATTCATATTTGTTTGACATAAAATTATAATACTTAATAATGCTATGTCAACTGGCAAATGACCAAATTCGTGCCACATTACTACGTTGCGACCAAGTACTTACCCTGCACGTCCATAGGAAGCTTGCGATGGCAAAAAGAAACATAATAATTATTATTACACTTTGTACTGTACCCATGAAATGTAAATCTATTTTTAATATATTTTAACTAAAGCAATATTTCAAAACCAAACCTTTTTTTCATTAGTTTATTTTGATTTAATTTAAATTACATTTAAATATAGATACTTAACTTTGATCTGGCTAATTAACTTCCTATTGATTAGTGATTTCTAATATAGGCTACACAGTTTAAATATACATATGTGTGTGTGTTTGTTTGCTCTAATATACCTCTCTCGTTTACTATTATTCCAGCAAACCATAATTATATTACTTTGGTTTTCTTATTCCGCCAATATATTTGAATTTTTATAGCAGAATAAACAGTTTTTTTTATATAATCTCAACCAGTAAACCTCAAAGCACCGATATGTCAGTGATTGTTTCGAAGAAGGTGAGGTTTAGTTGGTAGAACTTACCTCCACATTTTGATAGAAAGTATATACCACCTCTCAAAAAACAACCCAGCTATTTTTGAGTCCTAAACTGTGTAGGAGTTTTATAAGAGTTTATCTTGTGTCTCAATAAGTGTCACGATATATTTCACAAACAAAAAATTTCCCAATTGGTAAAATTGAAGGCGCCTCAAATCTGTGGGTCTTCAACTGAAACTAGTTGTGCGGACAGCGCCACCTACGAGTGGACACGTATGTGGGCGATGGATCAAAGTTACACTCGGTTCCGAACATACATCTACTCCTTCACACGCTACAAATGTGTCATAGTTATTAAGTATCGCGTGCTATACAGGATAATAAATGTTATGCGGGACCGTTTAAATTGCTCCTGTTCTCGGTGCTGATGTGTTAGTGAGGTCCACAACCGGCTTTTTTCAACTCACATTGATTTAAAGAGGTATACATATTTTTTTTTTAGAACAGAGTCTACAAGTGATACGAAATGAATGTAATCTACACAAATGTTGCGTGTTAGACATTAGTTTTCTTTGTATGCCATCCACGCTTATAACGCCTTATTTAAATATTCTCATCTTGTCCTTTAAATCCAATACAATATATATTTTAGAACCTTTCTTCTTTGTGTGTTGGGGCTTAGTGATATTTATATATCGCAACCTATAGACATATTTATTTTTTACGCTCGGACAACGCCTAATGTATTCTAGAGATATAAATGTCAGCCACAGACATTTATATTTCTTTATAGGGCACAAGGTGATATTTTTTTTATATATAAATACATTGTTTATCTTTAATACACTTGACAGGTTACAAATACCCTTGGTGCAAAAATTAATTCTTACTCGATCAACTTCTCCCGTCATGTGGCTTCTCTATTTTTCTGTTTCTTTCATTCCTCTTTCATTATATTTATTTGTTGTTGTTTTTTAAGCCAGCTTTTCGTTGAGCTGAAGGCATCGATGATGAAAACGCCCGAGGACTACATTTATATGGGCGTATCACAGAAAGCTTCTTTACTCCATCCAACTCGGTGCGAGAACAACCCAAATACCGGCAAGCAGATAATGGAGTCTTGAATGGGGGAAAGGTCGAAAGCCTTTACTCGAAGATTAGCTTGCTCGACTAGTTTTAAGGGGGTAAACAACGTCTTGGGAAATTATAACTAGTTCTAGTGTTATTTCATTCATTCATTCATTCATTGATACACACTCATTCGTTTAAAAAAAATTCTGATACGTTTTCGTTAACGCACAGTTTTGTTTGTTAATTTTCTGAATAACTCTTTTTTTAATTATTCAGAGATATAAAATATAACCATCATTGGAAGAATAAATATGCACGCAAGGAAAGGCTATGGAGCGTCGAGCTTGTTTCATTTGGGGACAATTTCATTTCAATTCGTTTTTAGGGTCAGCCAATTAAGTTTTTTTTAAATGACTAAGGCTTTTTTCAATCTACCACAATGTTGTATGGCAATTTTATTAATTATTTTATATTCAACTAAATAAGTTAGTTATTCGTATCTTCCTCATTGAACAATTTATGTTATAGTTTGTTAGAAAAAAAAATGGATGTGTGGTTTTGCGTATTCCGTTTATAAACTTGTGTTTAATTAATTGCATTAATATTTTTGAAATTATATATATATACTTTGTAGACAATTATTACTACGCACATTACAGTAAATCATATTTCTAAAAATATAACATCAAAGTCATTACTACTAAAAATAGATTTAATAATTTTTATTTGACCCGTAAAATTTCACGAAAAAATATTTAACTAGTCACCCATTAAAGAAAAATAAAGATTCTGTAAGAAACATAATAAGGGTGATTTGAACAGTTTTCATCCGAGAAGCTCACATCTTTAAATCGTTTTTAAAGGGGCGTGGTATTTCTCTTCTAATCTCAAGTCCCCTTGTTAGTGCGGCTCAAAGCGAAACGTGAAAACAAAATAAAAATATTAAGGGAAATAAAAATTAGGAAAAGGGGGAGAGGGGACAAAATTAGGGGTGGTGGTAGGGGGAAGGAGGGTGGGGAAGAGAATCACATACATCCGTTCTCATATAGTAATAATAATAATAATACAAGCCTAGCCTCGTCTCCGAATAAAAAGCTAAGCAATTTACGTATGCCCTCGGACATTAATTAGCCCTGCACACGGGTGAGCCTGCAATGAGCTGTACGTGCATGTAAGTGTATTACATACCGGGAGTAGTCGTTGAGCCTCCAGGCTCAAAATACTGTACATTTTGCTTCTCTGCCCCTCCTTCCCCCCTTTCCAACATCTGCGTCTCTATATCCAAACGGGCTACCCGCATTTAACTACGATATTACCTACTTCGGTGGCCGCGTAGTCTAACGCGATAATCTCGTGTTGGACCAGACTACCGGAGACGGTGAGATCGAGATTCGATCCTGGTCGGGTGTACTGAGGTTTTTTCCTAAATGGTTTTCACTCTCCTTCCACGCAAATGCGGGGGCATTTCATCTAAATTAAGTCTTCCTAATCCCTAACCCATTAATGTAATAGGCGTATAACCCTAACGGGTAGTATGACGCGGTGGTAAAATAAACTACGCTATTGAGGTATGAGGAAGGTAGCACAATTAGAGTTGCTGTATCCACATTTGCGTGGAAGAAGAGTGGGGCAACCATTTAAGAAACACTATACCCAAAGTACCCGACTGAGATTTAAACCCCGTCACCGGGAAATCATAATGATGAGCCTGATATTTTATCCGCGTTCCCACCGATGCGGGTCATTTAAGAGTTCAGTAGACATAAACCTTCCTCTTTCCGAAGTGTTTTGAGCTGCATGTCATATGGAGATTAGTTCGAGTACAGACGTGGTCGCTTCCTTATTCATCGGTGATCACATGACAAGACATGGGTATATAGCCTAGAAAGAAAAACCAGCTTATGTAGCCGCGTGGTCTTACGCGCTACTTTCGCAGTAGACTAGACTGCCGACGACGGAGATATCGAGGTTCAAATATCGGTCGGGTGTACTGAGAGTTGTTTTCCAAAATGGTTTGCCACTCTCCCTCCAAGCAAATGTGCGCACATTTCATATAAACTCGACCTTCCCAATCTCTAAAACCTCAGCGTAATTAGTACATAAGGGTATAGCCCGAATAAATAGTAAGACGCGGTGCGGTGCCTGAAAGAAAAAAAGAACGACAAAGAACCATAAACAGTTCTTTAGTCAAATATTAATAACTCTTCTTATGTATATGACGTGTCGTAGAGTATTGATCGAATAAGCAGAGCTAAGGCCGATACACACAGAATGCTAAGCTATGCTTCGCTCTGTTGTCCTCTGCTAAGACTTTGTCAATTTGATTTCACACTCATTGCTAAGCTAAGCTATGCTAAGCCATGGTCCCTCTTTTCACTCCCGAATTCAGTGTTGTTTCTTTCTGGTCTGCTCCAGTGAAGTTTAATTATGATGACATTCTCCAAAAGGTCTTGTTTGAGTTCAGATGATAGTACTGAGGAAGAAACGATGCTGTTGTTAGCAGCTGTTTCGAAAGATAAAGAAAATTTAAGAGGTGGAGATTTGATTTGTTCAATTAACGCTTCCATTTTAATATAAACACATTTATTAAATATAAAGCCCAAATATAATATTACTTAAATACAAGCGAAACAAAATGAAAACAAAACTTCAACACTTCTCTAGTTATTTTCAACACGGAGCCCAAGTTGCGTTATGCGCATGTGCAACGTAAGATGGGAGATGTAGAAACCGCCCAGCCAGCAATCGGAAAAAAAACATAGCGCGGTGTAGCAAGGCATAGCTTAGCTTTCTGTGAGAACCAACACATTCAAATACATTGTCTGCTATTTTTCTAAAGAGTTAGCAGAGCAAATTTTAGCTTAGCTTAGCGTTCTGTGTGAATCGGCCTTTAGTTTAAACTGTACCCGTGATTATTTTAATGACTAAGTAAAACCCTCAATAGTTCGGTTCAAATGAAAATGTATTCTCCTGTGACGAATGTCGACCAAAGCCTCTGTATGATTGGTCAAATTGGGAACCTGTTGGATGAGTGCATATCATATAGGGTACAGTTTAAACAAGCGCTGATTACCCTGGCAGCATTTCACAAAATGCATACCGTATACAGTTTTAGTGTACTAAATAATAACATGTTGTTTTAAAAAAAAGCCTAAAAATATATAAACAAAATTCCTTACAATTTCATACATACAACATTATTATATTAATACCCGCTTTGGTGACCGCATGGTCTAAGACAGCGTTTTTCAAAGAATGTGGCGTGGTCTTTTGGGGGAAGGTAAAAAAAAAGAAGCTAGGAAAATAAATGAGAAATAAAACTAAATCTTTTGAAATACATTATAAATATTATTTTTTTAAAGTATAACAATTATTCAAATTTTAGTAATTGAACTTTTAGACAAAATAGCGATACTAGTTTTATTAATGATGAAATCTTTCTTTAAAAAAGTGATGGTGTGCCGTGACTAAAAAAAGGGTTAAAAATCGCTTACCCAAGGCGACACTCTTGCAATAGTCTAGTCTAGACTACCGATGACGGGAAAATCAAAGTTCACATCCCGGTCAGGTGTACTGAGGGTGGTTTTTCCTAAATGGTTTTCCACACTCCTTCCACGCAACTGCGGATGCACTCCCTTTAAACTCAGCCTTCTTCATTCCTAATACATTATCGTAAATAGAACATGAACGTACAGGTTGAACGGGTAGTAAGACGTGGTTAAATAATAATATGTATATAAGGTTATTAAGAAAACTACCACTTAAAGGTTAAAGGCAAGTTCAATAATTATTAAAACCAAGTATTGAAAGAAAGTTTGATGGCGATCAGCCAAAGGTTATCAGGGTTTATTAACGTAATTAACTCACGAGGTTCCTCGTCGCAGATAGCCCTTCCTGGCTTATATGAAAAATCTTTCACGAAAAATTATCCAGACGTAATTTCTTTCGCCAATTTTCTTTGACGTCAAAGAGACGCTTCCACGCCGACATGACTAGCCAAAGAAAGGTTGTCTCATGGGGGGCGTATTTAAATTACTGTTGTAGTGTGCGAGTCAAATTATTATGATTACAAGTTACTGCTTAAGTGGCATTTAATCACAGTGGGCATATATAACCTGCGCATGACACGTCGCAGTAAAGAACATACTTAATGTGTCAAAGGAACGATAAGTTAACCAACCTGAGAAGTGATCATTTTTATAACAAATAAAAACATTACAGTTCTTAGATTTTTTTTAACAACACGTCTTACTACTCGTACTAATTGCACAAGTGAGTTTAGGGATTAGGAAGGTTTAATTGCGTGGAAGGAGAGTGGAAACCCAATAGGTAAACACCGCCCCCCCCCCCCCCCTGTACCCAACAAAAANNNNCCCCCCCAGTGTACCCAACTAAAATCGAACCCCAATCTCCCTATCTTCAGCAGTCTAGTTCAAAACGAGAATAGCGCGTTAGACCACGCGGCCACCGAAGTGGGTTTTAAATTAATTAAATGCGATTAGACCAAGTTATTTAGTTGATAGGATATGGTGGATGACTTGCAGCCCCACTGGGTCCATGTTAGATTTTAAGAGGGGTATGAAATAATTTAGTGTGTTTATGTAGTTCAACACTTTTAGATCAGTCGGTAACGTGTCTGTTTACTGAGCTAAGGGTCCTGGGTTTGATTCCTGACATCACCGAACAATGTACCTTTGGTGACATGTGGGTTTCACAGTGATGAACTAACGCCCGGAGAGCTGGATGTTGCTAGTTTATAAGTCGTGAGCATTTATAATCAGTGGGTTCAGAAAATGCACGTGAAATACCTCAAATTAGAAAAAAAAAAAGTTTTTGTATAGGTTAGTCATCTTACTGAGTCATTACGATCCTCGGCACCAGGGTAAGGTGCTGCTGTTCTAGGTTAAAGTTAGAGTGTGTGTGTGTGTGTGTGTGATGATAAAACCTTATGAATCCTTTATCTACTTATTAGCTTCCCCTGCCGTAAATATTATTTCATTTTTATCAGTTTGATTGATTAAAATATACTTTTTTCGACATAAATATCACGAAAATAAATAATTTAATTTGCAGAAAACTTGTGTTAATTTGCGTAAAAACAAATTAAAAATATGCTATCACTCAATGGGTCAGAGAGTGCTTGTGTCTTACTTAAAAATAAAACCCTAATTATTTTATATTTAATCTCTACATGGTCTATGGAAAAATTTGAATTTCCATATTTATCCGTTAGTCAAATATATATTGGCAAGTGGATTAAACTTTTTTCCTCCCACTTTTTTACTATTGCATTTATTTATAGAAAAAAGTGTTTTTTCTTACTAAGATAGAACAATTCAACTACGAGATATATATTCTAATCTTAAGTTATATTAAAGAAATTGATGTGAATAAAGTGAAATTAAGAAACGTTACAATAATTGGATCACTTTAATGGGTAACATAATCACGATGGAGATAACTAGAAATGTTAAAAGTTAAATACGTTTAAAATATTTGCAAAATCAATCCTAAGAGAAGGGGGTTTGAAAAATAAGTTTGACCCTAATTTGAATTCGCAGCCCCATGTGGCCCTAGTGACGTGTTAATCACCCCTGCCGACTGTGGTCCATACATCATGTCCATATACCGTGTGTTCCTCTACCACTAACTGCCTTCTCTCCTGGTCGGTGCTAGGTCACAAGAGGTCATCGACCTCCATGTGGACCATACACACACATACACACACACGGCCGTCAGTTGGAAAGAACAAGAGGTTCCCAACTGGTAGGTCGCGACCCACCCCATCACCTACAAGAATCCACAGGTGCTTGCCTGAATGTTTTTTAAATATCGTCAAGTTATCTTGAGTTCAATTCTCACGTGGTCAAGCATGTTCCTTTCTGTCGATGTGAAAGGGCACAAACCCCTATTAACGAAAGGATTTGTTCAACACAGCTAGAGAGTCACGCATCGGCAGGCACGTGGATTAAGACGTCAGTCACGTCTGGTCGGATACATTGAAGATTTTGAGGGCGAAGTTTGAATACCGGACGGGGAGGTATTGATATTTTCTTTCTTCCATAAATTGTATCCTTCCATACACGCAAATGGGTATAATTCGAACATACGGATAACCCAGAAGAGTACTAAGGTGCAGGTAACTTGATAAAAACAATAGATAGAGATTAAATTGAAACTTATCACATCGTATACAGTGTGAGGCTTATCTACAACTAAAAGAGTAGACCTCGTGGCTAGAAACTTTATTTTCTATCAAATCCATTCTAAAAGTAAAGATTTGAATTAGTCCCAAACGAGTTTTTTTAGAAAGTAACATATTGATGGCACACAATGACTGAGGGAAATAAACAACCCATTCCCTTACGTCGAATAGTAGAGTGTTCAACATGGCCGACTTTGTCAACGATATAAATAACACTAGCGGCAACTGCTACTCAGAAGTATAAGGCGTTTAAACTCTCAAAGCACTTGGTTGCTGTTGACTAAACTAAACTAAACTGTTGACGGGGGAGATCGGGGTTAGTAGCCCGGTCAGGTGCACTGGCGAATATTTTTTTTCACGGCTGTATATCCTTCAATCCACCAGGCGAATTTTAGAGTCACCCCTGCCCATATGAATAAAGTCGTTAGTACATTTTCGTAAAGTGGGACAGTAAAATAATAACTGTATAAATAAATTAAACTCATAAAATGAATATTTTGTGATCCATGTTGGTGGGCACATGGTCTAAAGGTCAAGCTAGTTTGGTTTAGTTTGCCAGCTACGGTGAGATCGGGGTTCAAATCCTAGCTGGATGAAACGAGGGTGATTTTTTTCCTAAATAGTTTTACACTCCACCTCCACCACCTTCCTTCAAAAACTCTAAAAAAAGCTCAATTAATTTATGTGTATAATCCGAACCGGGTTAAGACATGGCATAAAACTTTTTTCCCGCAAAAATAGTAAAACAGCAAACTGGTTAAATATGTGGACTATTAGTTACTATGTGTTTTCATATTCTTACTTACACAGTCTAAATATCCTCATATTTACAATGATGACGTTAAGTATGAGAGTTGTAGGATTTAGAAGGAGTGCACCCATATTTGCGCGGTAGAGTGGAAAACCATTTAGAAACAAACTTAGTACACCGTGGGTCCCCTGACCTCCTCGCCACCGGCAAACCAGACTAGACGAGATTGACGCATTCTGCCCGCGAGCCCATAATTGTTGGTTTATTTATCAACGCAGTCAATCATACCATATCATCATAGGAAAAGCCTTTCAGAAGATTTACGAAAACCAGTTTAGATTAGGCAACATTAACGAAATATAACTAAGTTCTTCTTGTCTGTCAAACGTTACAGCTCCACAAAATATGAATTGGCGTATGGATAAATCAAAGAAGATTTATTAGTTTGTTATTTTAACAGACGGATTAGTTTCTTTCTATGCCGGCTTAAACTATAGTAGGAGCTTTCTGATCTTAGGATAAAGTGCTCGCCTCAGGACCAGATGTTCATGGGTTCAAACCCTAGCGGGGTCAACGGATTTTTCTTGAGCGATAAAAATCCGTGGCACAACTCCCCTAGAAAGGGAAGTAAAAGCCGTCGGTTCCATGCCAATTGTTATGTGTAAAATAACTCTGAAATGTGTGTGAAAATACATTTCCAGCAGGATTGGTAGGCTCTTTCACTCTCGCTCATAGACATTCCCGTGTGTTGAAATAATCAGTTGATTCAGATAGTGCTTACAACCTAATTAAGGTGTATCTACACATGTGGGAATAATAGCCTATATCAAAATTATTATATTCATTATCAATTCATTAACTTAGATTTCTCTTTAACATTGAAATGTCCAGACATCTTATTTTTGTAAAATGAAAAAGAACGTATCGTAATGTGGTTATCTATATTCACTTCACGCTTGGTAAATATGTTTTTATATTAAAAAATACCTTCAACAAAGCCTTATAAGATCTAACAATTACTGATAATTCTCACGCGCGCCAGTCCACGAGCTCTGTAATTAGAGATTATTCTCCCTTTCATTCTTGCACCCCCCCCCCGCCCCCCAATCCCTCATGGAGATAGAAATCAAATTATGAAGCTGACAACGGACCGAGAATGTTCAATGTTGGCATAAGGTAGACGCTTCTACCCCCTCGCACACAGAATAATATAGAATCCATCTTACCTCACGCGTTAGCTCAGTATTAAGGGTGCAACCTATAGGGTGTCCCAAATAAAACCTGCCCCAAACGCAGAGTATTTCAAGGTCTGAATTCAAAATGTGCGCCACCATCGCTTTGTATAGTTCCGCTCAACGTGAAGAGAATAGATGGTAGCGTCAGATGAAGATTGTCTTACTGAATGACGTCACAAGCTCAGCCAAACTAGTTTGTTAAAAATCAAGTCACATTTTGGAATTTTAAATAATAAATAAACCTTTGAAATTCACATCCATTTCGAATTAATGTTAGTACTCTACCTATGTAAAAATATATGTATATGTGGCTGTTTTAGTATTAAAATATAACTGCTCTGTACTGGGTGACGTAAACAATGACATAATAAAATTGATTCCACTCGCCGACTAGTAACGTTTATTTAATGAAACTATGCATATCGGCAGATGACGCACACTCCGAACACAGACTTTGGAAATAATGTCCGTTTGGGGCCGGTTTTATTTGAAGGAACATATTCTCACACTGCTGTATTTCATAAACGAATGTTAGTTCTTAATCTTCAAAATTAATAAACCAATCTTAAATTACCTCACAAACTTCTGTTTGTGACCCTATTAAATAAATGGTTACGAAACAATCGCACAAACTTTCTCATATTGTGTATTAGGCCTATAGCCGGGAAGATAATTTTCAAAAATGGGTTCTCAATGTACTTACTACCCATAAGTAAATTTTTCTCATAAAAACAAACACATAATCTTGTGAATCACAACAAACACTATTTAAACTCGTATATAGATGCATTTTAAACCAAATTTAAAAATTTCAAAAATAATTTGTTTTAAGCTACTCTCAAACTAGTTTTAATTGGTAAAAATTTGTAATTTTATACAAAAATTGTAAAAATAAAACCTTATCCTTAATTATCATAAAACAATGTTTCCCGATACCAATTTTGTACTTAATCTTCAAGTCCAGTTTAAAGGGCCTAAGACAGGGGTGTCAAACTCAAACAGGTGTGTGGACCACATATCATTAAGGAGGCATTACTATATATAGTTAGTTATGACAAGGACGGTAATTTATTACATCTTCTTTTTGTTGGAAATTTGGCATCGCTTCCCACTTACCAAATTATCAGAATCTGGAGAAATATTTTGACTCTAAGAAATCCTCATTGTACTTTGTAAATTTTCATCTTCAAGCTGACTTCTTAACTTGGATTGATTCGTTTTTAAAACGGAGAAAAACTGTTCACAAATGTATGTACTGTACCTCCGAACATTGATGGTGTTTTAGCTGCGTTCATTTTGATAGTGGGATATTTATCACTCAAATACTTCGAGTAAAACTCTGGTAGGAACACTTTCATGAATGTGTCTTGAAGAATAGAATTATATTGAAAATCAATACATTCAAGTTGCATTTCTTTCTTAACACTTTCAACATCAGTTGAAAATGGAGATGAGAACAAGAAAAACAAAAATTTATCCTGTTGGAAATTCTTAAAACTGTCTTCAAACTCTTTTCGGAGATCTGAAATTAGTGTAACATAATTATTGAGGTTGGACGTATAATTAAAGGTCTCCAAACTTGTTTTGAGCGCAAGGAAGTGAGCAAATATTTTGTTAGCATGCTGGTTTTTCACAATCTAAGTTTGGTTTGGAAGGCTCTAACATGGTCAAATAACTGTGTCATAATATGGTCTTTTCCCTGAAGTTGAACACTACGTGAATTAAGATGCTGTGTAATATCAACCAAAAAAGTTAAATCACCCAAGACTTGTCATTAAATTCCTTGACTGAACGGTTTTTTCAGCCATATATATTTCATTAGATTCTTTTAGTCCAAAAAATCGTTTTAAAACAATGCCCCGACTCATCCAAAAAAAAATGGGCAAACTGACGATGATTATACGCGTGAGCACGAATAAAATTGACAGTTTGTATAGCTGATTGCATCACATGGTCAATTTTTAATGTTTCTGCGCACAAAGCTTCCTGATGAATGATACAATGTAGTGCAATAAAATGTTCAGATGGCAGACCCATAACCACTAGTTTCTCTCTAAATTTCTCAGCCCACACTGTTTTTTGAACCCACCATAGAAGAGGTGCCGTCAGTAGTAAGGATGACAATTTTTTTCAATCAAGTCTTGTAACATTTATAATTTTTTCTAAAGAAAAAAAAACTATCTTCTGCAGTTGTAGTGTCTTTTAAGGGAATTATTTCTAGATGTTCTTCAGTTATATTTAAGTCTTTGTCCAAGCCACGAAAAAAAACAGTCAGCTGTGCCACGTTTTTTTATTGTGAGAACAGAGGGCGGAGAGAGGCTGAAATCATTTGTAGGGGATAGTTTGGAAGGGAGGGTATGTAGGGGAGGTTTTGGAATAGAAGCGTTTTATGAAGCTAAGAAGGGTTAAAAGCTCCAAGAAACGATGAAAAATGGGTAATCCAATCTCAAAATCAAAATACACCACGGACACAAACAAAGTCTGTAACTGCAGGCCACATTCCTTTTCTTCTTTCATATTTAGGCGAGGGCTGGTTCAAATGCTGCCGCGGGTTTGACACCCCTGGCCTAAGAGGACAAAAAGAGATGTTTGTTTCTAACAAATATGTGATCAAGAGTACAATATGAGATTGTTATGCTCAACAACTGTGCGATAAAGTGGGCAGTAAAAACTTATTTTCCACGTCAACTGTGCTATAACGAGGGTAGCATGAGAATGTTAGACAGCAAGCATTCTGCCAAGGTGACATCAGTCTTGAAGAATGCAACTTATAGCAACATTGTTTCAGATGATGCATCAGTGGCTGAAAGAATCTCATAGCCTAGAAGAAGAAAAAAGGGGGGAAGGGGGGCTGTGCCGAAAAGTGTGTCATGGACTTGCAGGACGTGGCTATTTAATGGATTGTGGTCTGCAGTAAGACAGATGACTGAACCACCGGCCACAGCCATCCTTGGACCCCCCTCCTATCCCCACAATATTACGTGCTTCATGCAGAAACGGTCATTACTACTTGTGTTGTTTCTACCGCCGGCGATTGTTTTTGCACCGGTAGTAGATGCGGTGCCAATTTACGACTTGCAACTCGGATTGAAAATTAACTATGTCCACAAATATATGCCTGTATATTTCTCACAAAGCTTATTTTATTACAGTAGCCAAGTCATAATTTAAAAAAAACTATACATAGGACCTAATGAAAAACATTTAATATACTGCGTTCAATTTTCATATGAAGGACCTTTTAGAAGATACAAACATTGATAGCATTTTATGATTTTATTAGTGTTGTCTCACATGCTAATAAAATATTAAAATGTTATCAATTTTGTCAACAATAAGTCTGCATTTTCTAAAAGGCCCTTTCTATGAAAATTTAACTATAGGTAAGGACGCTAGCAAAAAGGTCCTACGCTAGATCCCCGTGCACAGGTGTCTTTTACAACTATATATATAGAGCCCGGGACATTTTTACTAGCACACGTTCCGGGTTCGATTCTTGTGTCTAGGTGTCATTTTTTAACTAAGTTATATATAATTTAGTTTATATGTTTTTCCCAGGATATACCATTTCTGCTACAAAAGTTAAATGTCACCTTCAAATATTAAATAATTGTATCGCCCCGGCCAGAATCGAATCAGGTTTTTCAGAGACATGTAGCTGTAGGCCACGGAGGAACGGGACTTTGCCAGTTGCTAGAAAGGCCAGAACGCTGGGAACGACACACTTTCAGTCGAAGAAATATTTCAGTAGATTTTATTAGAGTTCTAAGACGAAGCTTTTCAGTACAAAATATCTCCCATGATGACGTCATATCGAGGAGGATAAAAAAAAAGGGGGGTGCGGTGTAGGAGGGGTCTATAAAACCCAATCTCCGTGTAGAAAAAGTGAGTAACCCGAGTCGGTCGTTGCGGATACAGTTTCTTGAAAGAGTTTGTGGGTGGATGGGTTGGGGTGGGAAGGTTCTTTGACCGGGTGTAGCGTGTCTGAGGGATAGAGGGGGTGGAGGTGTACAAAATTACTCCTTTTTTTCAGTAGTGTGGGATAAACTTTTATAAACTCTCTTTTTACTGTTGAAATGTCTTTCTCAAAATAATTATTTCAACATATTTCAAAACATACTTTTTATGTTAGCAGAGCTAACCTAGACCCAAATATAGCCCACCAATTTCCCCCGACCGACTAAAATATGCCCTATAAATCAATTATTTGCAAGGTAGTTTTAAAGGCCCTGACTTTTCCAGGATTTTGCATGTTTTCACGAACTGAGGTTGGTCTGTTTTTTATTTAAATCAGTGCTATTATTTCAATTTTGACAACGTCTCAAGTAACTATAAAACTGTCCAAAGCCCAATCGGTATATATCTATAGCAAAAACATATTTTCTTCTTCTAAAGACACAATCTAGTGCCAATGTTCTAAAAAAATGGATGTACTCTGACGGCTATAGCTAAAATATTTTGCACTCAATTCGTACTTAAAAATTCAGAGCTATAGTTAAAGCCTCATTAGCATAATGAAGATGGTCAACAACTAACTCTGCCATGGATCTTCCATTCTCCTTATGCCCTGAGTCTTACTACCCGCGTTTATTAATGTAGTAGGGGTGATTAAAGTAGAATTTTAGAGGAAATGCACCTGCCTTTGCGTAGGTAGCCTTTTATAGGATAAGCTACCTCCCAGCATGGATTCAAACCCCGATATCCCTACCACCAGCAAACCAAATAAGACGAGACCAACGAGCTCTTTCGCGTGCCTGGCCACCAATAAGTGTCGCAATGTGGCTACCAATTACAATATTAAGCGTAAGTGAGGGGGGAAAACAGGTTAATTAACTTGACTTTATTGATTATAGAGTGCAGCAAATCATAATAATTGCTATTATAACTCAGCATGGATAATATGTCCACATTAGAAAAGAAAGAACAACATCTGAATGGTTTGTGCCTCATCAACTCGCGTCCAAAGATCAGTCAAGCATTCAAACCGCAGGAAAAAAAAAAAAATAGTTTAATGCCATACGAGACGTATGTTATGAACGAGACAAAAACAGCAACAACAACAAAAACACCCAAAAAGATTATAGCAGTGATAATTCTCAAGGATTATAGAATAACCTTCAGGAAAGTATCCAATTAACAAGGCGAAGCAAGCTTCCGCCTGAAGAAATAGGTAGACAGGTAGACCCTGCATAGTTAGCTTACTATCTGGCTATCCCATCTTACACGTTCTTTTAGAGATAGATATTGGGGGTGATGGGTAGAAGAAGACTATACAATGAAGACGCTCAACAAAATTTTGCCTGACACACAAACACAAAAAAAGGAAATTTGAAGAGATAGCTTTTTAAAAATATATATATTATATATAAAGGGTGTATTCAACGATAGCAATCTAATTTGTCTAGGGATGGAAAGGGGAGCTCGTCAATTTTCGTGTCGTATCTTTGACTTTGAAAGGAAATTTACCAACCCAATTTACCCCCATTCCAGATTAAATACATCTTACAAAGGCAGGGGTGAGATACTATAAATTACCTGAGCTTTTAATTATATTTAGTCAAATGGAACAACATTTAGACCCACCAAACTAGGATGTATAGGCATGTACATTATAGGAAATGCTATGCAACATCATAGCTCAGTCGATAGCGTGTCTGCCTGGTGAAATAAAGGTCATGGGTTCAATTAATAGACTGGTCAAAAGAGGTATCTTCGATAAAATTAGGACTTCCCATTTCAGGGTTAATGTATGATGTGTTTGCTCTAGAAAAGTTATTGGGTTGAGAAAGTACAGGTTAAGTATCGCAACTAAAAAANGTTAGGCTAATCCGATTTGTTTCGGTGGTCGAGGTTTGGGTTCGAATTCCAGCCGATGTACTGGGGGCTGTTTACTTTCACGTTTACATACGTCAAGTAATGTGATTTATAGTTGCCACTCTGGATAATAGATAATGGATAATAATTATGAAATAACACTAGATAGAATAGTAAAATGTTAGCAATGTTTACACAAAACAATATGTGTGTAGTCCGCTTCGGTGGCCGTATGGTCTAAGGCGCTACTCTTGAAATGTATTGGCTTGCCGATAATGGAGAGAGTATTGTTCGATTCCGATCGGGTGTAGTGAAACCGGTTTTCCCTTAATAGTTTACCACTTTTTCTCAACGCAAATTTGGGTTCACCTCCTTTATATTAAACCTCCCTCCTTCATAACTCACTAGAGTAATTAATTAATACATAAACGTACAACCGAATCGGGTAATAAAACGTGGTGGTAAAATAAAGTTTGTATTTTATTAAAGGTTCTTCCTATCAAAATCGGATTGTATTTGCGAGGTGGTTGAACTTGAATCTGTTTTATGGTACACTTTCGACTGTCTGGGGACAAAACACACGCAAGTTACAGGGGATATTATTTGAAAGTCCAACTGACCTGCGTCCAATATCCTCTGCTTGACACTGTGTTGCCTTCCGTGCCAGAACTGCCACGCCTTGATTTCATCCTCCGGACTCTTCTCCTCTCTGAACATTAGCATGACGACGCTCTGAAACATCAACATAAACATCAAAAATGTACACTAGATCGTGACATTATGTTCCATGTTCAACATCAACATCATACAAGTACACTAGATCGTGACACCATGTCCCATGATCAACATCAACATTATACAAGTACACTAGATTGTGACACCATGTTCCATGTTCAACATCAACATCATACATGTACACTAGATCGTGACACCATGTTCCATGTTCAACATAAACATCATACAAGTACATTAGATCGTGACACCATGTTCCATGTTCAACATCAACGCCATACATGTACACTAGATTGTGACACCATATCTCATGTTCAACATCAACTTAATATAGTTTTTACTTGCTTCAGTAGACGCATGGTCTAAGGCGTCACTCTCATGTTAGACTAGACTGCCGATGACAGGGAGACCACTGAGTTTTTTCTAAAATGGTTTTCCATTCAACCTCCACTCAACCTCCACGCAAATGCGGGTACACCTCCTCTCAATATCAACCTTCCTCTCCCCTAGCTAATTGGCATAATTAATATATATGCGTATAACCTTAACAGGTAGTAAGACGTGCTGCTAAAACAAATACAAGTACAATAGACCGTAACATCAATAATCACATCCAACATCAGACAAGTACAATTATTGCACTAAATTTTTCACATAAAATAAAGTTGTGCTGATTTGTGCGATTAACAATATTATCTTCCCTAGAAGCGACCTTAATTTTCTGAAAGTTTAGCTTCATAAAGTAGGTAATGTTTGTTTCATTAGTATTTATTTAAAAGCTAAATGTTTTTTTATTTGTTTACACTCAATAAAGCCTTGCACGACCTTAGTAGTATCATAAAACATTTAATAGGTTTTCACTTTGAACACGTAAATCAAATCAAATAGAGGTTAGTTGGTCATCTGTTGTGTTGGGATTTTTCCCGCCACGTCTCACTATCCATCCTGGGTATAAGTATTTTAACTACACTAGTTAAATAAGGGGGAAAGAAAATTTTTAGAGGAAATGTATTCGCACTTGCTGTAAGGGAAAGTGAGAAGCCGCAAGAAACTGAACGAAGCAAATAATTTTCTTTATTTAACTACACATTTTTAAAAAATATTTAACAATGAGAACTTTCTACAAATTACAGACAAGAGATTTTAGGTTATGCTATGTCAGAATAAACTAGGTCAGAGCTGGGACCACACTGAACAAAACAAGACGAAACCGTAAACAAACATGTCACAATCATGTAAATTAGAGGGGCACTTCAGCCATTGGCCAGAATATCGTGGTCAATTCACGTTTTGGCTGGCCAGAAGCGAGTTAAAAATGTCCCAAATCAATATTTGGCTGGATCAGCTAGCCAATGTGCGCAGAGTCCAGCCTATTCGCAAAGTATCCGGTTTCGAGCTTTGGCCGTAGCATATACACATTTTAAGTTGGATGTTAGTATACAATGATTTGAGTGATAACACTTATGATAGGCCTATATTGGTGCTTAGTGCGAATTGTGCTTTCGTGCTTAGTGAGAAAACTTAGATTTTGTGCTTCACGAAAATTAAAAAAAAGTGTTTGTGAACATTTTCGAAGGCCAAAGCAAAGAAGAAAATACAGATCCAATTTTTCGATGACCTTGTTTGTTATTAGGTCACATTTGATGGTGTAGTGTTGATTTTTTTCGGTAAAGTGGCCTTTTAGACTAAACGTGCGACATAAAATCCACTAATTTATGCACACAATCCAACATATTTAGTTAAGACATATTAGATTGCACTACATCATACCATCACTACCAAAGAAACCTCTTTTAAATATATTTTTTATAAGGGAAACTAGTTGATTTCCTGATGAGTGAATGTTTTCTTTAATGAAGAGGCATGGTTTTGAAATAAAAATTGTATTAATCAATTACTTTTTTTTTATTGGGGGCCTCGTTATATAAACAGTTTGGAATTTTCTGCTTAGGGAAAAAAATCACTTTATTCTCTTTAGCTAAAACACTCTTATGGTTAACTAAAATATGTATAACATGAGTGGGTAGTAAGAAAAGTTGACAGAAAAAAGTTAACTTAAAAATTTCAGATGGTCAGGATAATTTATGTTACATATCCTTTCACACCGTTATGGACGAAGGTGAACCTGTCCTGGGGGAATATTAGCGATTCCGAATCCACTGGCCTTGTGTTTAAGAACAAGTGATTGAGTCAACCAAATATATCTAAAATATATTAAGTTTAAATAAAATAGTAAAAAGTTAATATAAACATAATATATATATATATCTGTATAACATTTGCTCTTCGCCAGTCGTCAAGAAAGTCAAGACTTGTGCTTTCTTATTGCCTATATTAGTTTCGATTAAAGGTATTATTATATTAGTTTTGATTTAATTATGTAATATGGTCCAAAAGGGGATAAAAATACTGTAATGTGGAGAAGGTTACATAATGATGGGTCACATACGATAGATTTTTTTAATTGTGTAACTAACTTATGTGTTTTTGCAGTTTTTATAGCAAAACTTTTTTTTTTGCCAACACAAATAAAATATTTCTTCGGTAGAAACAAAGAGTTTAATTTTCCTCACTTGGTGAGATAAACAATTGTTGAATATCTTATCATGGGGATAGCGGCATTGGATGACAAACTTTTTAAATAAAGCGAAAAAGCTGTCACTAAATTCCAAGACACCCTTGATATTCAAAAACTATTGGAGTCACCATGTGAATAAAATTAAACCCAATGTTTCTACTAGAAAAAAAAATTGATTTCTAATGGCATTTTTTTAATATAAAAAACTGTAAAAACCCTGCCCTTTTTTTGCATTTCTTACACTTCCGCTTTAACTTGTAGGTCCTTCTAAAGGATTGTGTGTCTGTTTCTCATCCAGAATGTCACGAACCGATCCCTATAGGCCTAATTAACGGTAGTTTTAACATAACTTTAGATAATTTCCATGCAGTTTCTTAAAAATAATAAAATATCTCCTTACCCTGTCCCCTTATGTTAGATTATTAGAAGGGTAAAATAGGGTGAATTAAAGAAATCACCTCCACCTCTCCCTTTACTAACCACGTCTTACCATGTGTTCAGATAGGGTGCATTTAACCAAACTAATGAGGCAGGATGAGGAAGGTATAATTTTAGAGGAAATGTACATGCATTTATGTGAAGAGGGAAGTGGGATTTTTTTTAAATACCCTCAATGCACTCGTAATGCTATAAAATAAACATATTTAAGGAAAATAATACATTCCAATTTTCATAGGAAGGTTCTTCATGAAAATACATTATTTTTTTGTGCAGACTTTGATAACATTTCACTATAATTATATGTGTTAATTCATAGGCATTGATGATTAATATCTATCAAACGTTACAGCCTCATATCACATGGCTTGACGTATGAATAAGTGAAAGTAGAACTAGTAATAATATTTCACTACCCGTTTGGGTTATACGCTTAAATAATAATTACACTAATGGATTATGAATTGTGAAGATTGAATATAGAGGAAGTGAACCCGCATTTGCGTGGAGGGAGAGTGGAAAACTATTTATGAAAAACCACCCCCAGTTCACCCGAGTGAGATTCGAACCTCGATCTCTCATACTCGGCAGTCTAGCTCAACATGAAACTAGCGCGTTAGCTAACCACGCCACCGAGGCGGGTAAGATATCTAGTAGCTTTTCTAGCTGTCATATAAGGCCCTTTCATGTTAAAATTAGACTGTACTCGTCGTTCTCGGCTAAAATACGAGACACATCCTTTCAAAAGGGTTGAACGATCCTTTGGAAAGGTTTTGAACGTCAAACTGCTCGCCCTAGGGATGATGTGTAACCTAATACGTCCCTTCTACCCCCCCCCCCCCCC
>CABEEJ010001719.1:92181-102729 GCA_901482245.1 Timema douglasi
CCCCCCCTTTTTCCCCCCCCCCCCCCTAACCTCCCTCACCATCGCTTCTCTTTTATATAAGAAACACCTGAGATGATTCGCCTCGAAGCAACAGGAAGATGTTTCTATCCTCGTTGCGTGCATATGGTAGGTATTAAAAGCTAAGGTTCTAGCGGTGGGAGCCTGAAGACTCACCCAAAAAATAGGGGGGTGGGGGGAGAAGAGCGGATTGGAACCACGCCTAGATCAGTCTCAGATGACGATCGTCCTATATATATATAATTCTTATTATTACCATCAACGTCATTGTCACAGTCGTATCTTAATAAATATTCATGACATTAACCGCAAAAAAAACCCCACCACCTCTCACACACTCCTACCTTGCAAATGCGATGCTCACGAAACATGTAAGAGAGAACGAATTAACAGATACATAGGAAGTGAAAAAGAATAATTTATGAGAAAAGGTACATCGAGGAACACAACATTAATGTATCCATGAAAATATTCATAAACTATTTTGCACGGTAATGCGAGAAAGAATCTCACCAAGTTTTATTGTTACGCTTCTTATAAACGCGTATAAAAGGGGCGTCGGAAAAAATGTAGTTCACCGTAGCTTGAAATTGTGCTATTATAGCTCATTTTTTTGATAGCTGAGCGTATTTTGGGTGTTATTAAAAAAATTACAAATCATTTAGAATGATTTTGAAGGACTGGAAGAAGAATGAACAGGCATTTATGACTCGTAAATGGCTACACTATTGTCATGGTTAATTCTCTAATTTATGTGTCCGAGTGGATAGTGGGTTCTTGGTTCTATCATTGGAGTGGACTAAAAGATTGAAATAGCTTAGTTGTATTTAGATTTAACCTCGTAGGTAATTAGATTCTATGTGCAAGGGTCGGGTGTTTAATGCTAGGTGCGCTATCTTAAATATAGTTAGTTTGTAGGTCTTGTTTTTATATATTATTTTAATCGAAAAGTGAATGTTAAATTTATATTTTATTAATTTTAAAAGTGGACTACATGCCTTACCGAGTAAATCCATTATTCAATTTTTGTTTTTAGGTTTAATAAGCAGGGACCTAGCGATGATGAGCTAAAAAAATGTTTAAAAAATGACCTAAAAATGGTAACAAATATCAACTTCAAGTTTAGGAAAAATGACCCAAAAATTTAAACAAAAACTAGTAGCATGCGACTAAATAAAACACGTACTTTACAAAAGAACACTGAAAAATATATATGCAATGAAAAGCCTTTAACAACTAAACTCTTGCATTCCACTAGATATAATGATGCTTTACTTGCTACAAAAGTTCTAGCTAAACCTCCCAACTTAATTGCAGTGTCTCACCAAGAATCTGTATTTTACAAACAAACAAGCAAAGAGAATACAACGTTCATTGCCTACGTTATTTTCTCATTCCAGCAATATGTGATTAAAAAATGTATGATTGAGTATTGATGAATTTATAAAATATCAATAGTATTAAAAAACGTTAGTGATTCAACACAAATGCCTAAAGCTTATTCAATAAAGCTTAAAAAGACCCAAAAAGGACGCAAGCAAAGAAAATATGACTTAAAACACCAAAATGACAAAAATGACCTATTTGATAATGTTTCCACAATCAGAGGATCATGAATAAAATGTATTTAAACATGAGCATTGCCTGTAATGTACCCCAAAAAAAGATGGCATGTGTTTAAAATCCGGGTCCTTTTAGCGGCAGTGAATCCTGCCGTGAATCGAACCTAAAACTTCTTTCTCATCAGAATGTCAGTCTGATGCGAGCTTTGTACCTTATAGCACTCGACCACCAATGTTTGTAGACAAACATTAAAACATCAAACAAACTCATTTTTGTGACCGCGTCTTACTACCCGAGCGGGCTATACTCACATGAAATGATTACGCGATTATGTGTTAGGGACGATGGAGGTTGAATTTATAGAAAGTGAACCCGCATTTGCGTGGAGAAAAAGTGGAAAGCCAATTAGAGAAGACAAATTAGTACCCCTGATCAGGATTTGAGCCTCCATCTCTCTTTCATAAGTAGTGCAGTTTATTGCGAGAGTCACCCTTTAGAGCAGAGATTGTCAAACTATTTTACATTGTGGGCCGTATGGGGTTAAAAAAAAGGTTTGTGGGCCGGCTTTGAAAAAAATATCGAGACAAAAACTCCAAATTTATATTTTCCCTATATTATTTAGTTATAAGTCTATTTTTACGAACAAAATTTTGTTTGTTTGTTAAATCTTATTTTAGGGACAGATAAAATAAATCGACGGGCCGTAGGTTGCTGAACAGTGACTTAAACCATTCGGCCAGAGCAGTGGCTTACAAAAAATGTTAAAAACGCTTTCAGCTAGGAGTCTGCCGCAGAATTTATTAACTCTTATTAACTCATTACCCGCTTCAGTGACCAAATGGTCATTCTCGTGTTAGAGTGGCCTGCTGAAGACGGAAATATAGGGATTTGAGTCCCAGTAGGATCTACTGAGGTTTGTCTACCATAAATAGTTTCCAACTCTCCTTCCACACTAATGTGGGTAGATTACCTCTAAAATGCTTCCTTCCTCGAGAGAAAGTAAAAATGTCTGTATTTGATAAATAAAGTTCCTTCCTACCATAATCATCCTATACCTCCAAGCACCCTATGGCTAATGATCTAAATAATAGCAGGCACCACTGTTAATGGACGGAGGTAAGCGAACTATATACTATTCTTTCCAAGCCAAGTTCACGGAATCACTTATAATATTCATGCGCCGTCACGCATTTGTGTTTTTGTTTTGTTGTTTTGCAGAATGGGCTTTTATAAGCGGAGGACTACAATCAACTTTTTTTGTGCGCATATTTTATTTTTCTACGGATCCTTTATTATTTTATTTTTTCCTTTTACAATCTTTAATCTTTCCAAGAATATTTTACCCGGTTAATGGCATAATTCTATTTTAAATTTTAATTCCAGATTTATTAATATTATTAGCATACCTCAACGAATGACTTGAGGTTTAGGCTCCTAATTATATTTGTAATTTACTGAATTTACTTTTATACGTTTCCGGTTTCCCTGAAATTAATCTCGGCCACGAAAATAAATAATGATTGTATTCTATACGTTCTTAAAAATGTTGTTTTGTTTTAAATTTCGATTATTTAATCGATCATATGTTTTTTATATAGAGGAGAATATATAATTTTATTTTCTTGAAGAGGATATGCTTTTAAAAAGAGGCACCAGTGTTTGGATTATGCTAAAAAAAGCGATACACTAAGATGTTTTAGCGGTCCGTGTGACTTGAGATTAATATATGTAAAGAGGGAGTCAAACCAGAATTAGAACCGATAACTAAAGTTAAAAGCTATTTTCAAGGAACCAGAGCCGGAAAGGTAACCCTGAAATAAAGTTCTTAAGAAACAATATCGTAATTGAAATAGGTATATTTTTAGGTTCATAAAGGTTTTTAACGGTTTTAAATTTTCATAAATCATATATTTTATTGCCTTTTATGCTTTTCTTTCTTTAACTTAAGGCCCTTGGTCCTGTCGAGTGTACGTCTAAGACCTATTTTATGGGATGGAGGGAGGGTGAAAGGCGTGACGTGACTTCACTACCAACCGAAGTATCCTTCTGTGCCAACAAGAACAGATGGATCACGGAAACCGTAGATGGCGCTAGCTATCAGACAGGTTTTGCGGGAAAATCATACATTTGGAAATATAAGTTTTCTTGAGAAGAATTGGAATTTTTATGTTAATATTTTCAACACCCCTTCTAAGATAATGTGTCGATGTTTATTAAATGTTATATTTTCTTATTTTTTGTAATAAGGCCGGCAATTTTCTATTGAAAAATATCAATTTTATCGATATATGATCACTGTTAAAATTATAGAAGAGGTGTGTACATAAAAAGTATAAATTAATCAACATGCTTCTATTCTTGAACAAACCGTTTCTGGAAAAAAAATTGCAAACCAATAAAAATTCTTGAAGATAACCGTTTGTTCCTATGGCTCTGCATTTCCACGCCAAATGAAAAGGGCCAATTGCCTTAATTTTATTTTGAGATATTCTATTTTCACTTTTCTCAGATTTTTTTTGTCAGGGTGTTTTGTATTCTTTTTATGTATAAATAACTTGTATTTACTGTAACATGCTTTTAAAATATATGTTTTAAATTAGGAATTTTATAATGGTAAAGTAACTTTATTTTTCGTGGCATATTGAAAGAACCGGAACCTAAATAAAAACCGAAAAGAACATGAGCATTTATTTTTCTCCATCCGAAACAGAAAAAAAGTTTGTTTGGAGAACCGGAACAAGAAACAGAACTTAAAGATATTTTGGTTTGACTCCCTGTCAGTAAACGATGTTCGTGTAGATGTTTAAATCGCGCTTTGCCATTGGCGATGAATGGAACAAGAATATACACATGCGATCGTAAAATGTAATGATCTAGCTCCCAGCGATCCAAGAGTTATTATTTTGAAGGCTTGACCGAACTACAAGGTGTTGTGTCTACTGCAGGGAGTCTTGGGTATTTTCACACTGGGACACCGGTGTTTGTGACGAACACTGGTGGAATACCGGTGCTCCACACTTCAATGCCGACAAACTGTGTGGAAATGTGTTTTTTAACACTACGACTTACTCGTTCAAGCAATGGGTACACTCACTAGGACGGTCAGTTTGAGACGAGTAAGGTTGAATTTTGGAGGAAGTGTACCTGCATTTGCGTGGAGGTAGGGTGAGAAACCATTTAAGGGGGAAAAACTCAGTAGGCCTACACCTAATCGAGATTCAAACCCCGATATCCCCGTCATCGGCAATCTATTCTACGGTGAGAGTGACACCTTAGACTATGCGGCCACAGAGGTGGGTTGTTGTTATTATTTAAAATTGTATCAAGCAATGAGAAACTATTGTTACTAGTGCATCTAAGTAGGAGGAGAATAGGGGGAGGAGGGAACGCTTACACGCAGAAAAAACAGTTTTTGTTTACAGGTTTCTACAAATTTAATGTTGATTACAAACTTAGTTTGAGTATAACAAAATAATTTTTTAGCCCCATTATATTTTGGTAACTTATACAAAACTGTTTCTTCGCACGTACATCTTCTGCTATGTGAGTGGCTGGAGAAATTCTTATATGATCCACAACTGTCACTTTTGGTAGATATTATCTATACCCATATAAAATAACACACATTAATAATATTGTAAAATGTTATCAATGGTTCTTTTCAGTGTTCATCACCGCGTCTTACTACCCGTTCGGGTAATACGTTTATGTACTAATTACGCTAATGATTTTTATGGACGAGTAAGGTTATGTTTAGAGGAGGTGTACCCACTTTTGCGTGAAGGGAGAGTGTAGAACCAGTTTGAAAAAAAAAACACTCAGTACACCCAACCGAGATTCAAACCTCGATCTCCCCATCATCGGCAGTCTAGTCTACTGCGAGAGTAGCGCCTAAGACCAGGGTTGTCAAACTCAAACGGTGTTAGGGCCACATTATATCATTAAGGAGGCATTGCGGGCCACACATATGATTTTTATTTATTATATTATAAATTTTAAATGTGTATACAGAATTAAAAACCTTAAAAAAATTTCCCCTCGACCCTTTATCATTATTTAAGTACAACAATTTCTACAAACATATTTTCTTTTAATGTGGACACAAAAGGTAAATTAAAAAAACTTTTTTAATAATCATCAATTTGCAATATTAAAAACAATTGCTAAAATGAAAAATAAATATTAATGATAAAGAAAGTAATAAGTTCAAAATTCAAATATTTATGATATAATACAAAATGTCAGGATAGTAATTTATCACACACATATACTGTTTGTTTGAAATCTGGCATAGCTTCCCACTTAATAAATTATCAAAATCTGTAGAAATATTTTGACTTGAAACAATCCTCATTGTGCTTTGTAAATGTTCATCTGTAAGCTGACTTATTAACTTTGATTGCTTAGTTTTAAAAGGGAGAAAAACTGTTCACAAATATTTGTACTTCCGAACATTGGTAGTATTTTAGCTGCATTCATTTTGATAGTGGGATATTTATCACTCAAATACTTCGAGTAAAACTCTGGTAGGAACACTTTCCCGAATGTGTCTTAAAGAATAGAATTATATTGAAAATCAATACATTCAAGTTGCCTTTCATCACCAAAACAACACAATTACAAACTAAACAAGCCAGCCTCCCGTTACTTTGAATAAAAAATTACGAAAGTTCCCACACTTCGTTAAATACTCTATACTCCTTATCAATTTTTCTTTTAATATCACAATTGCTTAAACTCATTGTGTTAACAATAAATAAATCAAAACAAGTCTCGCAAGATCGTGACTCAGAACAAATTGTTGTAAGAAGAGAGGGCGGAGATAGGCTGAACAAATTGATAGGGGAGAGTTTGGAAGGGTGGGTTTGTAGGGGAGGTTTTGGAGGAAAGGTGTCTTATGAAGCTTAGGGGGGAAAGAGGGGGATGACCGCTCCAAGAAACGAGACAAACGTGGCAAATCCAATCACAAACTCAAAATACACCAAGGGCACAGACGAAGTCTGTGATTGTGGGCCTCATTCTTTTTCTTATTTCATATCTAGGTGTAGGCCGGTTTACATACTCCCGTGGGCTATATGTATGACACCCGTGTCTTAGACCACGTGACCACCAGAGTGGGTGTTATCAGTGTTGACAGAAAAAAAGTGTTTGTATTTTCTAAAAGGTTTTCCAAATTTCAATTCGTAAAGCAATCAAAGTATATATGCTTTTGACATTTTCAAATTATAAGTCAAAATAGTGGTAGCTTTAAGCTATTTATTTTGTTTACAACAAATTTATAATATAGAATGAAAAGTATTCAATTAATGATAAGTTTAGTAATAACAGATTGTATTTTAATAACTAAGAAACGTTCTGCGTGTATTAATAAAGTGTATAATATAATTAACGACACCTGTAAAATGAACCTTACTGCAATATGACCAAAGCTAGTTTTGAACTTTATTAAAACTCATGAGTCTATTGGCCCACAGGATTGTTATTTTTACTCCTACGAACACTTCCGCAACTGCCACATTTAGCATTCAGGTCTCTAATTAGTACACACTAATTGGCTTACATCTTTATGTGTAAATTTGTGTGTATGACATTCACATGTTGAATTACTGGATAATTGCACCTAATTTACGTGTAACTGTGTATTAATGCGTGTTAAAACAACAATAAGAACATGTTAAGTAGGTTTACTATGAGATGCGGCACATTTTAATATTAATAATTATCTCTCCTTGGGTACTTTAATATTATGCTCATTTCAAGCAACACTAAGTCATGACGGATGTTATAGCATAGTTTATACATAGCTTAACTAACACAAGTACCATGCTTTGCCAAGGGTAGCCATGCAATGAATTGCGTGATTACCCTTGGCAACGCTTTTCCTTGCTTCAAACAGACAGAAAAAAATACTTTCATTTTCTTTCTTCCAATCCAGTTTTAATTAATGTAAAAAATCTAATCAAAAATTTAAAACCCCAGCTTTTGAGGTGAACATGTTTCTGCACAGGGGCTACTAATTTTAAAATTTCAGACCTCTGCTTGCGGTAGCTATCACGCAATGCTCATGACAAACAGACAAACTCTTAATTTTATTAATTTAAATATATTGATGTATTGTTTATATAATGTTCTTCTCTTTTTAATTTGGGGTGGAAGTTAACGCGTGCTATATTTTTATTTTGTTTGCAGTTTTTATGAAAAAGTATTTTTGGCCAAAATAAATAATCATTGGATAAAATAAGTTTAAAGGTTTTATTACTCGTAATCTCAAAAGTTATTGAATATTCGTCACGAACATTGCAGAATTTAAATAAGACTTTTCCCTTTCGACAAGCGTCATATAGCGCCTGACAAGTAGACTACCCAAATGACACTACTGTTATGTTGTTACCTCGGCATTCGCCCACACAGGGTCATCCTGTGTAAAGTCAGCTCAGCGTAGGAATTGTTTTTTGAAAGGCCTTTTTCTCTACCAGAAATCTATTATATAGTAGGATATTGGTAGGAAAAAGACCTCTCAGAGAGTAATTTCTACCGTGAATGGAGTATAAAAAGAAGCGTAGTACATAAACATAACTCACACTCCTCGCAAATGTCACATAGTTTTTTTTTTTTTTTTTTTTTNTTTTTTTTTTTTTAATTATTTAAAGTGGGCATCTCCTATTTCGTCACTGTAAAAAAAAAAGTATTTCAAAACAGGTACGTGGTCATATTTGAAGAAACTATTTACCATACTACTTCTTGTTGAGTGTAGGACGACTCTATAAAAAAAGTTTCTAATAATGTTTTATATTTCTTGCATGTATTTTTATACATCCATTATTAAACGTGATTTCACTACATATTCGTATGTTTCCGTTAGTTGGGTGTACACCTTATTTACAAAGGAGTATGTTCTTCCAAGTTAATCTTGATTTACTCGGTTATTTTGAGGTTTAGTTGGAGTCCAGAGTAGAATATTATAATAAATATGCTATGTTAAAGCAATACTTATTCTAAAACCCTTGAAAAGCTTACTGAATTTGTTCCCAATACCTTTTTTAATTAAGAACGTCACACATATATGGAGTGACAAGAAAGGTGTCGGAGGGGGGCCAAGTAAAGATATCAGTTTGTTGGTATTCTTTATGTCGGTGTTTAGGACTGAGTTACAAAATCTGATGCATTATTACACGTCTATTTATGTTCAAAGTCGTGAAGAATAACTAAAACCATGATTATTAAATGTAAGTTTGAGCTGCGAGCCCAGAAATATCTCCGATCCTTCCAAATAAGGGTCCACCCTGCCGGAAGAAGTGTTGGGTTTCGACCTGGTTGGTGGTTACGAGTAGGGGGGGGGGCGGGGGAGAAAGGAAAGGTGACAAGGAATACCCATTAGCGCCCACGAAGAGGTCCGTGTGAACCAGGCCGAAAGGAGGGGGCGTGGGAGAGTCTTATCACTGTCACACGAAACAACAGCCAATCAGGTGTCAGGACTGCGGACGTCTTGTCACGGGAGGGCGTCGCCGCTGACAACGGTGTGTAACAACCAATTAGAAGCCTTGCGTAACCTAATTCGTAAAAAGGCGTAATAGTGGTCGCTCCGGGATGGTAAAAGTGTGTAAAGAGAGCGAGGTACAGCGGTGGGAGAAAATAAAATGTCAAAGAACTTTGAACTTTTGGTCTTTGGTGTGTTTGTTGAACAACTTTGTGACTGTTATTTAGTTTAGACACTGGTTTTCGAACTGACTAAGTGACTTTTCCAATCCCCGGGGAGTATACCTTGTTGGCTGTACATACTTACAAGGATGGTCGACACTCGCGATCAGGTGGTATGTGCGGCGTAGTAAAAATATTCGTCAAAGGCGAGACGAGAGAATATTCTGTCCAAAGCTGTGTCCTGAAAGAGGACTATGGGTGTAACAAATTTAGAATATGTAAGAACACGGCAGGTATACCATGTTTATGATAGGAAGGGAATGTCTAGAAGATGTTTTTTCCTGCAAACATCCTACTTTGTAGTAGACTATATTTCTGACAGGGCTAAAGACGTATCAGACATTCATCCCTACCATCAACCGGTTGTAGTAAACTATCTAACAGTTACAAAAGTTACTTTTTTTAATTGCACTAGATACGTTTTAATATCCGTCTGAGCTATCCGCATTGAATTACACTAAATGAGGACGGTAGAATTTAGAGGAAATGTACCAGCATTTGCATGGAGAAAGAGTGGAAACTATTTAGTAATAAAGTGCCCCCAGTACACCCAAACTATCCACACGTTAGCTGCAAATCAGACTATATCAGCGTTTAGTCCACGTGACCAGTGACGTGGGTTATAAATGTTAGAGGAGAAGGTAGGAATATGAGATACCCATTTTATTTTTCCCCATATCAAACCTCAAAATAGACCTAGACTAAAGAATAAAACGTCTAAAGAAAGGTAAATCTATGTGCAATAAGTGACATAAACAGAAATTAAATAGAGCAAACCACTATAAAAAAATATCTTATTTAAAAAAAATTGGCACAAACTGATTTTTCAAAAATAGGGTAGTAATATGAGATAGTATTTCCTGATAAAAACAAACAATAATAATATGTATAAAACTTCAAAACAAGGACTATAAATATAGTCTACTGTTGTCAAATGATACACTTCTATTCTATTTACAATAATCACATACATTGGTGTCTTTTTCTGCACCAGCACAATCACTATGGGCCCACATCTTGCATAGGAGACACTCTACCCACAATTCTCCCCTAGAGTCGTTAGAAAATTTGCCATCACAAAATAGGCAACTGGCATCCTGTGAATCTGGATGAAGCTGGCCAGGTTCATCCATATCAGAATCATCTGAATCAATTAATGAAGCACTATCATCACTTGAAGATTCTTCTGTTTCGGATTCAATAGGCCTAACTTGCCTCTTCTTTTGATTTTTTGAATTTCTTCTTTTAGAGGATAAGGTGACAGCTCGC
>CABEEJ010001719.1:105502-139861 GCA_901482245.1 Timema douglasi
CCATTTAGGAAAAACCACCCCCAGTTCACCCGACCGAGATTCGAACCTCGATCTCCCCGTCCTCAGCAGTCGAGCTCAACACGACAAGCGCGTTAGCCAACTACGCCACCGAGGCGGGTGAGAAACTTTCTAAACGTAGAGGAAGGGTTGTTATTAAATTCCAGGACACCCTCGACAAATATTCAACAACTGTTGAGGTCCTCATGTTAAGAAAGTTAAACTATTAATTTCTACTGAATGTATTTTTTATTTTGTTTGACTAAAAAAAGTTTTGATTTAAAAATTGCAAAAACATCGAGTTTTTCTCGCTTCCCTTACACTACCAACTTAATAAGCCACATGTAAATAATCTGCATTGATATGGTAAGAAACGCTTTGTTCTGATTTAATGACTTAGACTCATTAATTAAACTTTCTAAAGAAAACTTTTTTTTTTTTCCAAACGCTCCAAAACAAATAAAATTAACATAGAAACCCATATAATTTTAATTTTATTGTAAAGCAGTTCCTAGACAAATATTTGATATGTTGTTTAACCATATGTGTTTAATGTGATACGCACGCTTAATAAACGAGTTAAATTATTAATTCAGACACGGGAAAGGAGGGCAAACCGTACACATCATTTTACTTGGAATCTCAGCAGTTACAAATTAATATTGAATTCAATATTAAAATAAATGTCAAGCAAGTTTATCACCTCGTAGTAAATTAAGTACACCTATTCCTATTAATCTGAATACCCCTTAGGCATAGCTACCTGGCTGTAGCTGGATTTTATTACTGTACTAAATAAATGGGCTCATTAATATTCTCTAGTTAAAGATTTTAACTTGTATTAATAGTAGCGGTAAAACCTACACCGTTGGGTACGCTGCCGGAATACCAAGCTCGTCTAGTTCTGGTCTCCCGGTGATATGGAGCTTCGGGTTCAAATCCCTGTCGAGTGGACTTTTTTTTTTTTCGTAAATGGTTTTTCCCTCTAACTTCAGGTAAATGAATGTTTTTGGCACGTTTGCCCGCCTCCGAATGAGTCCCTAGGCCCACCACTCACCGCCTTTTATAGTATTTTGGCTGCCGGTGCGGGGAAGGTCCCGAGAGGGACAGCCGACACCAGACATACATTGCCTGGCCGAAGCCATTTCTTTAATCAAACTAATAATATGTTTACAGTTAATATAATGTCATAAGAACAAGTATGGCCACATTTCTCCTTAATTATACCTTAATCATGCGTATTAGAATAATTACTGTTTATGTATATAATCCATACGGGTAATGCGAGGCAGTGAGGGGGAAGAAACCCCATAATAACCAGTTGTGGTTCGATTTAAAAAAAGCGCTTTTTAAGAAATTGAAAGCTATTATTTTCTGCCAACATTAATAAGCTTTTAACTATATTATTAGTATTAATTGATAGATATTTATAATATCTATCAAAAGTGACAGCTGCAGTGCACATGAATCGACGTATAAATACAAGACGGTATATCCAGTAACTTTTCTGTCAGATAAGACTCTTGCTTTGAAATTTGGACTGTACAGCTTTAGGATGGCATTACGAATGCCGCCCTCTTGCCGTGTGCGAGATCGTCAAGGAGGAATGTCTAAGTCATGTTTCTTATTTGGTGGATTTAGAGTGGGAGTATTGTTACGCGATAGGCTGCTCATTTTACTTACTCTTTTAAGTCCCTCTTCCATTTATAAATACACATAATATTTACTTTTTAATCTCACAGTGTGCCCCTGCTCAATATTGATTTTTTTTTTTTTTTTAAAACCCAACTATTTTCTTATTTCCTTAGTTGGATAAACT
Source organism: Timema douglasi (assembly GCA_901482245.1). Classification (NCBI taxonomy): domain Eukaryota; kingdom Metazoa; phylum Arthropoda; class Insecta; order Phasmatodea; family Timematidae; genus Timema; species Timema douglasi. Next base: position 107,319 of record CABEEJ010001719.1, read on the forward strand.
TTTTTTTTAATGTTATATACGTCCTGGGGTTATTCTAAAGGCTATTTTCATTAATAGGCTATTTAATCTTAGTTATATTTTCCAAAAATACATCAAAATTTTAAAAAATATTCAAAATTTAAATTTATATTTGTGACGTGTGAAATCAATATTGTAATAAAAAGACTCAATTAATAAAGAGGATTCCGGCAGGAAGATTTTTTTTTACAAAATAATACAAACTTTTATTGCGGTCAACATTTATAACGTTCCACTATATTATTAATGTGGTTTTATATTTATTGACAATGGGAAAACTCTACGGCATCAACCCGCAATCAAGCCATACCGACCGAACGGCCACCGCATGTGAAACATCCCCGGATAGAGGGAGGGTGTCATGGTACAACGAGCCCTTCATCCATTAATCTCAGTATCATAGACAAGGGCCGACACTTCTTTAACGTCATCCCAAGAACGACCCTTTCCAAAACCAAAGATGTTGACGATTTTCCATAGGTATTCGGCGATGGAGAGACCAGCTGATATAACTCGTGTACTCTTTTAGGAGAGATTTATATTAAGCCGCTAGAGTTATCTCACACGTTCCGCGAAACATGTAATTCACCGAGATATTAATTTTAAGTAATTCAAAATACAAAGCTGTATTAGTTGAATAAAACACCCGCTATTAGTCTTAATACAATTGTTCTTATTTCATCCTGTTCCCTCTNCCCCCCCCCCCCCCCCCTCGCCCCTTCACCGAATATTTATCTTGGATCCTTGTGGGTCATATTATAGCAGACCTTTATTCTTTAATTACTTTACTTGTTACTGTATGTGAAACATTTGTTTGTAGATTGTGAGTTAATTTCATTTAAAAAAACTTAGTTCACGTGGAAGAATGGTGTCTTCGTCAAACTCAGTTGTTTTGGAACAAGGTTATGACCAGAATAAATATAGATTTTGATTACGTCATTTTTTTTTTTACTTTCTCATATCAAGGGAAAGTTTTGTGATTGTGCAAAAAATCAATCTTGAGATGAGAAAGTTTACGTTTTATGTGATCAAGAAACCAAAAAAATGGATTTTACAATTCTGTTTGTCCGTCCCTGGCAACGGATCCAAAAAGGTTTGATGGACATTTTCTTGGTTTGCGTCATTTTTAGGCATTCTTGTTGATTAAGTGTATTTTTAAATACCATTGATATTTTATAACCGCATGAATGCTGAAACATAATTTTTTTTAAACCCGTTGTTGTCGGAATGAGAAGACAATGTATAGGCCACGAATTTTGTATTTTCTTTGCTTGTTTGGTTGTAAAATACACATTCTTGGTTAAATACTGTGACCACGCTGGAGATGGTTGCGTTGGGAGGGGGTAGCAATTACTTCTAAAACAGATACCTATTTGTAAATCAATATTATATTTAGCAGAATGCAAGAGTTTAGTTGCTAGAGGCTTTTTATTGATTTTTAAAGTCCGTGTTTGATTTAGATGTGTGCATTTATGACGAGTTTTTGTTCGTATTTTTATATCATTTTTGGAAAATTTGAAGTCATTTTCTAGAATTATTTGGTAATTATTAGATAATTTTGAGGTCATAAACAGCCAGGCTCTGATTATGATTATTTTTTACCCTTTTCATTTAACAATTTTTACGGTCATGGGTTACAAATGGTTAGCGATGAAAAAAAACAGGATCATTTAAAAGTTTAGCATTCTTGGAAGATAGGTAACTTAGGGTGTCCAGTCATATCTTGGCTGATATATTCGTAGTCGCATCCTTTGCATTTTAAAATAAGTAATAAATGACTTCAACCATGCAACGCCAGAATAATCGTGTGTATATTAAGTTGTTAGAAATCGCAAGCTTGTCTTGTAAATAAGATTTATAGAAGGTATAGTAAGTGACAATTCAAAATAGCCGAATAAATGTATTTAATTACACAAATATTATGTATAACTTAACTTTTATTTTGTTGCAATTGGGTCCCTGGTTAGTCACATATTTACATTTATGAGTTAGTTAAGAGTACGAGTGAGTTATAACTCGTAATTAGTGTTATCTAATTTGCGTAGAAGTAGAATGAATAATCAACAATCCCTGGAAAACCATCTCAGTATACCCAGCCGTGATTCAAATCACAAACTCCACGTTATAGACCAGTTATCTTACTACCCGTTTGGCCCTATGCACTAATCACGCTAAGGGTTTTAATGATTATGAATGTTATATTTAGAGGAAATGTACCTTCATTTGCGTGAAGGAAAAGTGGAATTTTTTTTTTTAGGAACAAAGTCTTGGTACACCCGACCGAGATTAGAACCTTGATCTCACAGTAATCAGCAGTCTAGTCTACTGAAAGAGTAGCGCCTTGGACCATGCGGCCACCAAATCGGGTGACTATATTGATTATTTGAGATAAAATATATCACATCATTAAATACAGTTTGATACTTTTTGTGAATTTTCAAAATTATGGCACCAATAACATAAGGCAATAAGGATTCCACAAACATTAAGTATTAATATTTATTTGACTAGGGCTATACTTTAGTACAAAATCCTCCTTCGGTAATAACATAAACCATTTTAATAATGTACTTAAATATAGTGATACATTCATAATTTAAGCCTTTATTGTACAATTGCAACCTTTTTTTGTCATTGTAGGCCTTAAAATAGTGTATTCCTCATCATACATATCTACTTGGAACAATCCTGGCGGGTGCATTCGACCAAAACGGATGTAACTTAAGTATTTTACTGCCTCACATAAACACATGGCCTATTATTTCTTATATTAAAGAATAAAATAAGACCTCCTCTTAAATTCTCAAAATTATATTAGTTACTGTTTGAGATTACTGTCTAGGGGCCCCGAGTCCTACATCCTTATAGGCCCTATTATAATTTATAACTACTAGATGCTCGACCCTAGAGCGCAAACTGAAATACGATAACAGCCGGACAGGCGTACGCATAATTACACGTGCTCACGACTAATATAGACTATAGCACCGCAATAAAACTAACAACTTCGTAGACATAATTAAGAATGAAAACGTATCGCGTAACCGTATCTGTCTCTATAATCTGTCCAAAACAAAACCTCTACAATAATTAAGACATAAACATAACTATTTTTTAGTGATTTTTACAATCGATAATTGTAGTTTGTTTCAATTCACCTATGCCAACGGCAAGAGTTCTTAAGTTTTTAGAAAAAAACGCATCACGCCTGTCTTTTATTTATTACAGTTTTTTTTATATCCTATACAAATACTAATGTCAAGCAAAAGCAAAACAAAATAAATGTAATTTATATAAATGAGAACTACTTTAATACGCGAAAACCTAGACTAATTTCTTCTAGAAGTTTGGCAACCTAATTGTCCAATATTATGACCCATAAAAATACATTTTTTATTCTAAATTGCAAAGGTATATCCTCCTTAATTGGATAACATGACGAAAATAAGAAATTATCAATAATTCTGATTTTATCATCAAGGCCGAGTTGGTAAAGAGACTAACAGTTGGTAAATGGAATGTTTGAATGTGTGTGTGTGTGTGTGTGTGTGTGTGCGTGCGTGCGCGCGCGCAACCTTGTTGTTATGTGTTATGTTTTAAGCTAAGATAATTTTTAATATGTGTGTTGTGATTTGTGTTTTGTTTAGAAGTAAACTTTACTTACTCACTTTATGGCATTAGTAACCCGAAAGTTCATGGCTGCACTTACAAAAGTACACACCACTTATCCTATCCCTATCTTGAGTTAATTATATCCAGTCCACCTCAATACACCCTGTTTCCAGGGGCGAATAGGTTTATCCACTGGCCAATCTCTTGAACACGAATCTAGTTTCGTCCATTCATACTACCCACCATAATCTCTAAGATTTGATTATACTAAAAATTTCTGTTGATGAGTTCAAGGTATGTATCCCATCATTATGTGACATCCTCCACTCTCCAATATCTTCAGCCCTTTTTCTGGACCAAATAATTTCCTAGATATTTTGTTTTAAAACCCCTAAATTTATTCTCGACAAGTAAGGGTAATTTACCATGTCTCACAACCAAGAAGAACAACTGGTGAAAACATTCAGTTTTAAACACCCTGAGTTTTCCATTTTTTGACAACAGGCAAGAGGTTGATCACTTACTGACCGAGTAATATAATGCATTTACTGACTGTAATATTGTCCTAGTGTCCACTCTAATATCGTCATTACTGGTTAAAATTGTGTACATGTGTCATTTTTCAAATTAAAGAATATGCTAGATAGACGCGGCTATACCGTACTTTACAACTATAATAGCTTAGCTATTTAATCCATAAAACTTGATTATTTTAATGAATAAAGTGTTGATTGTACATTAACACACTTCTAATAGCCAATAGTCGATAGAAAGTAAGCAAGAAGATGAAATGGTTGATATAAATGAAAATGAGATTAAATGTTAAAGATAAGTGAGGACATATCAGATTAAATGGTCGTTAGAATTTAGGATGAAAGGCGAGAATAAAAATGGGTCTATAAAATTTAAAGAATAAAGATAAAGTTGTCAATATAAGAGAAGGCAAGAAGATAAAATGCTCTGTAAAAGTGAAAGAAAGAAGATGAATCGATAAATAAAAGGAAGTGAAGGATATAAAATGGTCGACAGGAGGGAAAGTATAAAAATGAAATGTTCGTCAGAAGTAAAGTTGAACTGGTATTCAGAGAGAGAGAAATCAGCACGTCCTACCTTGACGGTCTGACTCTTGAGTGGTGAGTCGGGGTCAGGAAGATACTCTAGGGTGATGCCGTAGAACTGCCCCTTGTTGATGTACGTGATCCTGTCGTCCTCTCTCCTCTGACTCGTCGAGATGGGAGACTCCAGGTGATACTTGAACCCGTATTGCGAGAACCTGCGGTAAAACACACAAGACATTGCTGCCGTCAATAAAACAACTCATCCAGAATTAACTAATAATCTTTGCTCGTGTGATAGTATATAGACAGTTAGAAAAGTTACTTGATCTACTTTCATATGGCTATACGTCAGATCAGGTGAGCTTCAGCTCTCACTTTTGATAGATATTATCAAAACATATTAAATAACAAATAATACCCACTTCGGTGGCTGCATGGTATAAAGCGCTTCTCTCGCAATATACAGTAGCCCCATGGCTTCTTTGGTGCTAACTGACAGCTGACGGCTTTGAAAAGTTACCAGACCAAATTATGTATCCCTACAATGAACCAAATGATCTGTAAAAACATGTGTTTAGCAGCTGTCACTTCTGACAGTCAAAATTTAGGTATATACCTAAATGTTGACTGTCGGAAGTCAGCTGTGAGCTGTCAGTCAGCACCAGAGAAGCCATGGGACTACTGTACTATAGACTGCCGAAGACTGAGAGAACAGGGTTTGATCCTAGTCGTGTATACTGAAGGTGATTTTCGTATGTGGTTTTACAATCTCCCTCCACGCAAATTCGGGTGTAATTCCTCCAAATCCACCCTTCCAAATGTCATGGCTTTACTTCCCCTTCTTCCTACTTCTGAAGGAAGCTTTCAACCCCCGCTGGGTTTGAGCCTCCAAACATCGGGTCCTGAGGCGAGCATTTTACCCAAAAGACCACCGAGGTCAACTTGCTTAATAACCATTGAGAATGATTACGAGTTATTAGACCTGTACGTAATTTCTCACAACATTTGCAACTATAAGATGAAAGTTTAATTTAAAGACTCACACACACACACACACACACACACACACACACACACAAAGGGATACCTACCACAGATACGTCTTGATCGGTACACTTTCACAACAGAATTTACTAGTGGTAGCGACGGTAAGAACACATATTACGCAAGTTTCAGGTTGTTTTGACATTAATTAGAAAAGCTTGTTCACCGCATGACCTTACAACTCGCAACTGCACTTTCTTAGCAGGTCTCGTTTCATTTAGTTTAGATTTATTTCAACCCTCAGAGCATACTAAAGTGAATACTAATCGTGTATGTCTTTTGGGTGTAATTGATTAGTCATATAAAACATAGGAGTATAACTCCTTCGAGGGAAGGTTAAGTTTCTCACACCTGCGGAAAATATGACAAAGGCACTAGTCTTGTATGGTCTGCTCTGGCTCAAATTCTATCCGGATGTACCGATATGATTTTTTTAAATAAAGTGTCTGCCCCTTCCTCTTCAAGTAAATTTATGAACGCTCCTTCTAAACTGTACCTTCTTCATCCCAACACTATTCGTGTCAATACACGCACTACCCGGAGGATATTAAAAGATGGAAGGAAAGATAAAATAAGGTAACCTACATTAGCAAGAAATGTCCTGATTTTTGTACAGTCTTGTATTAGGATTTTCAATCAAAGCTTCTTCCTTCAATAATTCATTTTAACAAAACAGCCGCCCTGCGAACGTAGCCAACTTGTTTAGCTGGTTATAGAGATCTATGTGTCTGTTTCTTAATATTGTGAATTGAAAGAAAGTAATGAATATTTTTAGCACAACATCTTAACCACACGCCCGGACTATCCGCATTTAAGGTGGGGTAGAAGGGGACGCGAGAAAGGGCCAGCGTTTTTGCAGTTTTTATACCAACCCTTTTTTAGCCAAAAAGAATAAAATATTGTTCCGGTATAGACAAGAAATTCGACACCTTAACTCAATCAGTAGCGTGTCTGCCTACTGAGCTAAGGGTCTCAGGCTCGATTCCTGGCATGGCCGAAGAAATGTATCATGAAATGTGGGTTTACCCTTTCGCAATGATGGATTAACGGCCGGTGACTGGATGTTGTGCTTGTCCTAGTCCTAAGTTAGATTATAAGACTTACGAATCAAGGCCAGGCCTAGCAGGCCGGTAGTGGGAAATAGTAATGGATGTGAGTATAAACAAGAGTTTAATTTTTTTCACATGGTGACTTAAAAAGTTCTTTAATATCTTTCAAGGGTGTTCTGTAATTTAATGACAACTTTTACTCGTCATTTAAAAAAATTCTCATATAATACCGCCATGCTCATGACCGATATTCAAAAATTATTGTTGAAATCCCCACGCGAAGAAAATTAAACTATTTGTTTATACTGGAGAAAGATTTGATTTCTTTTGAGCAAAACATGTTTTGCTATAAAAACTGCAAAGAAACACTGACCTTTATTCACGTCCCCTACACTCCCATCTTAATTATGATAATGGGTGGATTCTAGCATCAACCTCCTCACCACTTTCAAATGAGATTATATGAGCTTGCCCACTAATGAGGATCATATAGTATTAAAATAATCATTACTATAAGAACTTTAAAAAGTCCCCCAATAAATACTAAAATCTAACCCAAACAAGATACAAACAATAATATCTCAGACTGATCTAAGTCTAACGATCAACCCCTCATAGTTCCAGCAGATATGACTAAATCAAGCACAGTACATTATTAACACCCCCTCTGGAGTTAAAAACAACAATAAAACCACACACACACACACACACACACACACACACACACACACACACAAACAGATACATATATACATTTATCAAATTAACTAAATGTTCTTGCCAGTGGGTTGTCATGTGAATAAAATGATGACATCCACCATATAAATAAATTCATGTATGTAAAATACCCACAATTTTATCCGCTTGAAGAGCGTTTTAAAACCGTAGGGGCATGGACAAAGATGACATCAGATGACAATATAACATCGCGCGATCTGTCATAATCGGACAATACAACGGCGGACCTCGACAGCTTCCGGTAAAGGCATTCAATGGACATGACATTCATCGAAATACCATGTTTTTTTTATAAACTGGGAGGGAGAAAAAAAATTAGTCAAAGGGAAAGGGGTGGTAATGTAAGGAACGGTGTAAATGAAGGTAATATTGCAGCACTATTCAAAATATAATTAGTCAACATTTATTTCGTGTGACATGTCTGAGTACCGAACTCAAGCTGTCGATGGACTGTATAAAAGAAGTCGGGTTTTCGTGAAATTGTATCAGTCAACATGAAGCTGATTGTGGTTATTGTTGCGATTATTATGGCTTACTGCCTCGTAAGTAAAAACAAATATGCTAGTTATAATATTATAATAAAATTAAATAGCAAATACGGTATTAATAAATGCAGTCAGTAGTAATTAATAAATAATTTCAAATCTGATTTACCATTTTACATAAAATGAAGAATATTGTTTTGCTACGTTCCTCGTTGAGTAATGGAGTTTGTGAGTTTTTCGGGAGTCGATGAAAAAATAAATTCAGTACATCTGATAGGTATCGAACTCGAGGAGTTCGGGGCTGAGATTATGACGTTCATTAGAATGACAACAATTCACTAATTCTGTATGATTTTTTTTTTAGCATCGCATCTTACTGACAATTCAGGTTGTACTAAAACGTAATAATTACGCTATTGTGTACGGAATGAGGAAGGTTGAATTAGAGAGAGTGTATCAGCATTTGTATCCACCTCTGTGGTTTAGTGGTCACTGTTCGTGGCTATAGATCCAGATATCCTGGGTTCGATTCCCGTGACTTCCAGATTTTTCTGTGAAGCTGTGGGTCTGGAAAGGGGTCAACTCTATCTCGTGAGGACACATGAGGAGTTACTTGGAGGAAAAAGTAGCAGCTAAAGTCTAGAAAACTGTGATTAACGTCTGGAGCGCTAATTGTGCTAATCTCATGACACCCTCTACCCACAGAAGTTGACACTACCTTAGTTAACAGAGGGCAGCCACTCGGTTGGTATGGCTCGATTATGAACTGATGTCATGGAGTTTTGTTTTTTGAACACCAGCATTTGTGTGGAGAAAGAGTGGAACACTTTTTTTTAACTTGTTACACCCGACCGGGATTCAAACTCCGATATCTTTATCACTGGCAGTCCGTTCTATTGCAAGAGTGTCGCCTTAGACCATGCAACCACCGAAGTGGACTTTCTTTATGTTAATATCTATGCATATTCACTCGTTTAGCCCTACTAATTATTTTTTTGCTACATTTTTACTTTATCAAATCAAGATAAAATATTGTAATTAGGAAAAAGATTATCTCGAGATTATAACGAATCTTTACATTTCATGTGAACCCAAACATAAAAAAGTGGATTTTACCATTCTTTCTGTAACCATGTATTCTGTCTGATCTCCCTAGTCATGGATCAAAAACGGTTTTATGGATTTTGTTCAAACTTGATAGTTAGGTGTTATATGCCTATAGCTTGGGACATGTTTTTTAAAATTTACTTAGCCCTTAATTTAAGAGTAATTTACCGAGTGGCTTTTTTTTAAAAAAAAAATTAACGTTAGTTTAATAAAAACATATTTTTGAAAATTTTGTTCCAAGCTATAAATTACTATTTATATGTGAAAGTTTGTACGATTGTATTGTACAATTATTTTGTAGTAAATTTGAGAATGTACTATACACAAGGCTCTCACTTTAAAAAAACTAATGGAATGTGACGTCTTGATTTCTCAGTTCGAGTGCAGTTTAATGGGTTTGGCACACCACCATGGGGGAGATGGGGGCTGCCATGGTGGGGGCCCACCAGGTCCTCCACCTGGCCCTCCACCATCCAACTGTGAGTACACAATGTGGAAATAAATATTTTAGAGTTTTGAAAATAAAAACATTTGTTTTGTGAGATATCGTATACATGGCTATTTCTATTAAGTGGTGAATACAATAATTTTAAAAATGGGAAAAGATAAATGTACAGCTTAACAAGCTAATTTTTTTTTGTTCATATGTTTTAGCACACAAGTTATTGAACTAGTTATTCAATTCGTCATAGGTGGGGGTAGTTTTAGGGTAAATGTAGTTGCGTTGAAAGTATAATACTTCAATGGTATAACCATATAAATATACTGAATTGAAGGTATGACGTCTTAAGAACCATCTCTGCCTATCAATCGGGATATTAGAATAAATGTACAATACGTAATATGAGAAAGTTGTGAGAAAGGCTGGTCGATACGAGTCAAGTGTTGGTGTGAAATTAGGCTGAAGAAATATTAACAACTTCATGTACCCCGATGGTACCACCCTGTTGATAGAAAGCAAGGCTGGGACCTTGGACAATTGATCAGTAAGATGAAAGACGAAAGTGAAAATGTTGGATTGGTTTTAAATATCAAGAAGACATAGATAATGAAGAGAGCAAAAAAAACACAACTATTTCTAGCATCAAGATTAACAATGAGGAAATTGGGGTGGGTGAATATTTCATTTTCCTTGGTTCCCAAATTGACCATGAAGGTGACTGCTCCCATCAGATCAAATGGCGGCTGGCACTTGGTAGGAGCACAACGACAAATATGAATAAAATCCGGAAAAGCAGAGACATCCACGTGGCAACCAAACGCAGACAGCAATTGTTTTTTCCCGTAGAAACCTGCGGCTATGAAACCTGGAATTATAAGAAAACTGACAGGAGAAAGATCGATTAATTTGAGCTTTGGTGTTGGCGACTACTACTGAGAATACGGGAATACCGTGGACAACCAGAACTAGCAATAAGGGTGTCTTGGATCAGGTCAAGCCAAACATTTCCTTAGAAAGCAGGATAGTAAGGCCCATTATGACAAGCATCTCCCTAGCAAGGCATATCATGCTCGGTATGGTGAGTGGTAAAAGAGGAAAGAATTGGTGGACTACGAATACGTTGGTTGGATGCCGCCAAGAAGGACAGTGGCATGAGAATTGCTTAGTTAAAATAAGCTACGAGTAGGATAATTGAATGGAGGGAATTGATCCTTGGAAGGACCGAGAGTTGTACGCGACTGGACGGATGAAGAAAAGACTGCACATGATTACGTTCTAACAAAAAATCGTATCAAAGCAGCGGTTTGGTTGACTTTTTCACTTGAAAGCAGTAGTATTTGGATCGGTGAAATAATCTTTTCATTCCCGGCACAGATTTATCTGATTGCCAAACCTTTCCTTAACCTCTGACAAGACGTGTATTGATCACAACTTGTGAAGGTGTGGAATGTCAGGTCTCCACCGTGGTTCAGATCCCACATTAAACTGTAGGTCCTCCATTTCATTTCCCAATCACCCTACCATTACACATGAGCGTAAGTCCTTATAACCCGAACGGATAATAATACGGGGTGATAATAATAATAATAATAATAATAATAATAATAATCTTTTCATTTTAAAATATATATATATATAGTACTTTTTCGAAAGATGCTAAACTGGTTTCAGTGATCTCAATTCTTTGTTTTATAACGAAGACCGCAGGTTACTTTACTAAAACAATACGACGCCTAGTTTGAGCTTTATTACCTTTACTAGTATAACTACCTAAGTAACTCGTTAACTATGGGGTGGGACGGACTCTTAACGTTCTTGCTGAGAAGAAGAATGTATTCTGGGAATTCAGTTGTAGCTTGGGTCCGAACGATGCCTTAGAGTGAAATGCAAATACGCCAATTAGGCTTCATACGAGTGCCGGTATCACTAAATCATGACCATAAGGAAGTTTTAAGTGTGTTCATAGCCTTCGGAAAAATAACGGATATTATTTACAAATCAAAAGGGGGCAACGTGAATCAACTCTAGGTTAAAAGGTGTTTATAAAAAAACATATTTGATGAATAATTAATCAAATTAAAAAGTAATTTTAATGATCGATGTATTTTATTCTTTAATTAAGGCAGTGTTTACAAAGAGTGAATTATTTTGAGCATTTATATTGTGTTGGAAAAAAACTTTGCTTTCTCAAAAGAGGAGTTCACAATTCTATAGTAAACATTCCTCCCACAATGTTGGTATTAATATACGAACAATTATTACATATTTATTTCAATTTTAGGGGCTTGTTATTAAAACTTCAACAAATATTCTAGAGTTATTTATGTTAGTCAAAATATTGTGAAATATTTTCAACAATGTTTGTTTTAGATCTGTGAAATGTCTACTCTAAGAAACAAAGTCAATTAAAAAGTAGATATGTCTATACAAAATTAAATCAAAAGTGTTAGATGGTACGCAATTTATCATCTATGAAGGATACAGAGGGGAAAAAAAGCGCGAATGTGCAGTTTTTAACTCAAAATTATCTAGTGCTGCCATCTGTTAAAAAGTCACGAGACCTTTCTAATACACTTTAGGCTACGGTTAAAAGAGGTCTCTGTCATATAAATAATTAATAATCAAATAATCAGTATCAATCAGTATTGGTTTTAAATAAAACCAACAGTAAAAATGAAAGAGTAAATATCATTACGTGTTTTTTAACAGCTTCAACTAACTCTACCGGGTGAGGCTGGCAGCAAACAAGATTCCGATAGTACCAGGTAAAGTGTTACCAGCCTTTAGTAATTCAAATAATTTTCTATGATTAACTAGGTACCTAGTTATTTAATGATTTAATTAATTTCCAAAACTAAATCACCTATACATGTGATAATGGCTTTGTTTAATTTTAGCCAACTATAATTTTTATGTGAAATTTGAAGTGCAAATGCAGTAACACCAACTTCATTCAATCTGAACCGTAAGCACGGAGTTCAACCTTGACTTAGTTAACTGGAAATAATTTACCATCCTGTTTCTAGAATAAATCTTTTAAAATACAGTCTTCTAATTTTGCCTCCTTATGTTAGATAATTTAGGTAAGTAAATACTAATTTAATAATTATACCTGGAAAAATATATGATTACTTATTTGTAGTAAAATCTTTGCTTAATTGGCTTTGAACTTGAAGCCAAGGGTTTGATTCCCGACGAATGTTGATATATTTACTTTAAAATAGCCTTTTCATGCCTACTCTCGTATATATTAGCTAATAGCACTTGTGCTTGATACGTGTAAAAGGAATAACATGGGATTAAACGTGAACATTATTATTATAAACAATGTTTTTTGTTTGTTTTTTCAGATTCTTGATATCCACGTAGAAGCTTCACAGATGTTACTTCATGAAATAGAAAATCCACTCAATGATTACCGCGGTGTCATATATCTCTATCTTACACACATGTATCTCTCTTATCGCCAATAATAAACTGTTGCTATGCATATCATAACAATGTTTCATACAATGATTATTACCTTTGTCACCACATTTGTTACCAAAATAGATCATATCATTAATTGGTCACAGAAAAGGGCGTAGAAATGTGAGGGGTCTGGACCCCCTTGGAATTTGTTGGACGCCCTTTTAAAGGGGTGGGGGGCGCTCACAAATACATATACAAACCTAATGTTGAAATGTTTACCACTTACTACAGTTTTAATTGTATATGTCATCAACCAACTTTGACCAAATCGGGATTCGACGTATCAAAACCGTTACAGATGGTTTGGTGACGCATTAAAGGCAAAGTGCCTTAGTGGTCTTGTTCGATGTATAAGGAAATTTGTCAATGAAAAACAGCTAATTTAATTAATATTGTTTGAAAAATAAGGAATAAAAAACGAATTATAAAAGTAAAAGTCTAAATTAATCTAACTTTGGTGAGTATAAAACTACAAACTAAAAAAATGGAATGATCGAATCCTTCGAATACTATGGTATTAGAAAGAGTTGAGATTCGTAAAAATCCCCCAAAAAAGTATTTTGAATACAGCTATGAATACCTTGATTTTATATATAAAATTTTTAAGTTATTGTTAAAAGGAATTATTTAGAATTGTGCAATTGAGAGAGCAAAAAACTTACCTAAAAAAATTATCATTATTATAATTAATATACTAAAAAGATGTTATCTTTTAATGTTTATTAATGTGATAACATGACAAGCAAAATATAATTATAATAATTATTAGCACCGCGTCTTACTACCCGTTCGGGTTATACGCACTTACGCTAATTGTAATGGTAGGGTGATTGTGAGATGAAATGGAGGACATACAGTTTAACGTGGAATCCGAACCACGGTGGAGGCCTAGCATTCCCCACATTCACAAGATGTCTTGTCAGAGGTGAAGGAAGGGTTTGGTAATCAGATACATCTATGCCGGCACAAGCAAAATAGCATTTGTCAGTGAAGCCAAGCTTTTAACAACTTTCTTTTTAGATTCAATTTTAAATATTTTCACTTTAACTAAAGCAATATACAGTTTTTAAATATTCGGGGATTCGATCTTGTATTTTAGATTAGAAAGAATAGAGGAATAAAGTATTCGACCCATCCCTAGTTTTAAGATGGTTTAATTCATTTTTAGGGTGACCTGGCGGTCTAGGGGTAAGGTGTCAGACGTCTATGCTGGCGGCCGGGGTTCAATCCTCGGTCCCGGCACAGATTTATCTGATTACCAAACCCTTCCTTCACCTCTGACAAGACATCTTGTGAATGTGGGGAATGCCAGGCCTCCACCGTGGTTCGGATTCCACGTTAAACTGTAGGTCCTCCATTTCATCTCACAATCACCCTACCATTACACATTAGTGTAAGTGCGTATAACCCGAACGGGTAGTAAGACGCGGTGCTAATAATAATAATAATAATAATAATAATAATAATAATTCATTTTTAGGCATTAAGTCTATTTATAGCATTAAGGGGGCATTCAAGCGCTATGTAGGCACATTTTTGGCCATTTTGGACCCATTTCTCCACTTTGTAAGCAAAAATAAGCAAACTCCCCACCCCCTTTTCCTCCGTCTTGCTTAAGTCATATTGTTAGACTTTGTTTTTGTAATTTGTTCAGAGGTATAACAATTATTTTCTATGCAATCTATCAATTGCTGGTAATTATTAATGTATGTAAATTTATGGTGCGAAATAATAAGCCATAAATACTGTTGTAAACTGAATTTAAACTTAATGTACTAAATAGGCAAAATTATAAAAGTTATACAATTATATAAAACAAATTTAACTTATACTAAATTGAAATGATAAAAAAGTAATACTAGTGAATACATTAATTACTATATATATATATAAAACTCCAAACCACTTTTAAACTGATGACCAAAGTCCTTGAATCTAAGTCCCAACACTTTTAATTATTATGTGTCCATTTGGGGTGGACGGGTCACCACACCATTCTTGCTCATCTCTCTTTCTGGCTTACGTAAACATTGTTCTGACCCTCCCCACCCTTGTCAGTAAAAATGAGTAAAGATTGAACGTAATACTTGAACGTCCCCTAAGTGTCCATCTTACACACACCACGAATAAACCGTAGCTCAAGAAATACATCCCGAACCGGACGTCACACCGTGGTGCGGTTTTCTGTGTCCTGCTTTAAAAAAAAAAAACAGCAAAATTGTGACCAGTGAAATAATTTTACTAGGTATTAAATATATAACAAAAGTGTAAAATAACAATTCTAAAAAATAAATAACTAAATCTTGATCCCAAGTTTGGTGTTTGCCAAATGAATAATGAAAAACACCGCACTTCGATATGTTTTCCAGTTCTAGCGTAATCTTGTGTCTAATCTTTCAGTTGATTGGTTGTGAGACGGACCCTTAATAAAAGGTACGTTATATAATGGTATTTCCAAGACGTGCGAATAGTTGTGTTTAATAACTATAGATTATTATTATTATTAGCACCACGTCTTACTACCCGTTCGGGAGAACTATAGAGACAAGATGAAACTACCAAAAAAAGGTATCAACGCACTTTTAAATTATTGATATTGTTGCTTGATCAGCTAATTAATTACCCATCCCTCGCAAGGAAGGTGTTTTATAATACGAAGGGTTCGTTGTACAGACCACATGGTACCCTCTATCCGCAAATGTTGGCACTATCTTAGCCAACAAACGTTGGTCACTCTGTCGGTATAGCTCCCTTGCGGGCTGACTCCATGGCGTTTTCCCCCCATCCAATGTAAATATCAAGATGGTCGTCATGTATAATCTATATCTAGGAACCTTTCAAAATCTGTCCAATGAAAATCCAATAACCAGATGCTGTGAAAAAGGACCAAAAAGGAATGTTTTGTATCCACCATCTTGAAACAAAATAATGGGCGTCCTAGTTATAACCATGCAAAATTTCAGCACAATCGGTATAGTGATTTTTGCGTTAAAGAGTAACATTCTTATACATCAATAACAATTATTAGGATATAGCGTTGACAAAAGCAGCAACTAGCGTGAGAAAGAACATTTAAAAAAAAGTACCAAAAAGCTTACTCAAATCAGGCAATTTTGTATCCGATATCCTTAAAAATATTAAAACATATCATCTTTGAAAAGAAAGGGAAAAAAACCTACATGAACGAAAAAAGTATAGGGGACAAAATTAAGTAAACAAAGTGAATGGCAGATGGAATTATGAAAGTCACATTACTTTTTAACACTAAATAAACTTCTAATTAGTTGTTCCCTTCTACAAAAACTTAGCTCATGTCTCAAAATATAAGGAAAACTGTGTTATCCCTCCAACACTGACAGGGCAAATACATTTCCTATATGAATGCAAAATTTGACTTGGGTAATTTTTGTGCATTACTTCTCACTACTCGTTCGGTTTATCCGTACACTTGTGTTTTAAATTAGAACAACATATGAAGGCCTATACTTACTTAGAAAACATGTCTTTAGGTAAAGATTACTTTTCATACGAATAACCATATGAAATGCTGTTTTTTCTACCAGGACTTTACTATATAGTAAGATTCTGCAATGATAAAGGCTTATCAAATAGTTATTTGCAAGAAAATTGGGCTATATATGATTACTGGATTATAAAAGAGAAACAAAACGTATGTGTGCGTTTAGATTGTAATACTCAAAGGAAATCACCTAAATTCAATTTTTTTTTTCAAAATTTGCCAGTCTACTTGAAGATTTATATGTTTTTATCCACACAAGCCATAATGATTAAAATATAAATTATATTATTCAAAAGCACAGCATTGAAGGAGATGGTTAAGTCATACAATATTATACAATTATATGATTTTCTTTCATTTACTATATTTATTAAAAAATGTAATAGGTCTAGTCCAAAGGATACATCTGCCATGCAAAACGATTAAAAAACCTATCAAAGTACTCACGAATGTAAATTAAAACTAGCCCAATAACATTTTTATACTTTGAATTTAAATCAATCACATATAAATATCTTACTTTATTACCCGAATGTGTTAAGTCATGGAGGTAGCCTATTTCGAGGAATGTCAATTTAAAATAAAATCTTATAAAATAACTTTTCCTCGAGCTTTGTAAGGCTATAGAAACAAATTACATCAGGAAAATATAATTTAAAGTTCTGATTATAGTTCAAGTAAAGAATCAAACACGGACTATCTTTTTATTTTTATGTGTATACATTAAATTCTGGCCTAATAGGAGGCATTAGAAGGTGGTTTTTTCTTACCACATAGCTCTCTAAGCTCGTCTATCACTTTCTCACTCTTTAAGAAAGGAGAGAAAGCCTATTTTTTTCAAGGAAGGGTAGCTAAGATTCGAATGACATGTGTATCAAAGATCATGGTATTAGTAGTTTTAATGTTTAAAAGCAAACAAATTATATTTATTGGTTAAATTACTGCTCTAAGCACGCGCGCGCACACACACACACACACACACACACACACACACACACACACACACACACACACACACCTGTGCTTCAGTGGCTGACGGGGGGGAGATCGGTTGGGAGTACTTATGGGGGTTTAACCTAAACCATTTTCCACCCTCCCCTATGCAAATGTGGGTACACATTATTTAATTCAACCATCCTCAGCCTTAACACATTAGCGTAATTAGTATATATACGTTAAACCCGAATATGTAGTGAGACGCGTTGCTAAAATAATAATAAAATAAGTTAAGACTTGTTGACCACTGTATCAATCTTTCAAGCACCATAAAGGTCAACATTAGACAATTCAGCTATCTTCAACTTGTGACCTGTTATTTTTTAAGATTTATCTAACTAAAAACTCAAGCTGGGATAGAGCCTATAGAGGATGGATTGACCGCACGGATAGCTTGCCTGATTCTGACCCTAATCTTGACTAAATGCAGTGAGGTTTATTTTCAGCTTAGGGGTCTTAATGTTTTTTCTATGCTGGAATTGAGCCATTTCCTCCTGCAGAGCCTTTTCCTTTCTTGCCATTAAGTACCGTATTTTAAGTATTTTTTAGACTGTTTAGAGTGTTGTTTTAACACTTAAGACCGCTTACCATGCTTGAACTCGGACCATAACTGGTCAAAGTGGTCATCCACGTTTCTAAAGAGCTCTAGTTTGATATCTGGTAGGCTGGTGAAGATATTTACAACTGCGAATAGCCTACGCCCTAAGGGATTGTCATGCTATATAATTAGTAAATATCTAGGCGTGTAGTGTAGTATTATGCCTAGTGTTCTAGATTAAATTAGGTTTTAGGTCATATGTTGATATAATATGAGTTTAGTACGTGCTCGTTAAATACCTATTTGAAACGAAAATAAAAAAACCTTTTAATCGTGCTAAGCCATCATATTTCACGTCGCATTAAGACTACATTTTCAACTAAAACGGTATTGGAAAGTCGCTTAGATGTGGTCGCTTGTAGCCTCAAGTACA
Source organism: Timema douglasi (assembly GCA_901482245.1). Lineage (NCBI taxonomy): Eukaryota > Metazoa > Arthropoda > Insecta > Phasmatodea > Timematidae > Timema > Timema douglasi. Next base: position 125,830 of record CABEEJ010001719.1, read on the forward strand.
AAGTTTTAACTACCATGATTAAGGTCAAACTCTTCTTTAAACTAGTAATATAGTAGCTTTGTGTAAAAACGTATTAAAATAAATAAATAAATACTTAATATCAGCTAAATAACAGGAATATGATTTTTATATTTAAAAAATAAGTGTACACTTTCTAAAAACATAAATGACATCAGAACACGGAATAAAAGTGTACAGTATTAGGGGACTTAGTTTAAAATACAAGAAACATAATTTAGTTAATCTAGATGATCATAATGTTGCGTGTGACATTTTGTCTGAAATATGCTATAGTAACAAAATTATCAGCGCGCTTTTCTACTCGTTTGGGTTGTACATAGGCCCATATATAAATATAATAACTGAGCTAATATGTTAGGGATGACTAAGGTTGAATTTAGAGTAAGTGTACTCCCATTTGCGTGGAGAGAGGGAGAGAGAGAGAGAGAAAGAGATTAAAAACCATTTAGGAAAACCACCCTTAATACACCCAACCCAGATTCGAACCCCGATATCCTCATCACTGGCGATCTAGTCTACTAAGAGAGTAACGCCTTAGACCATGCAGCCACCGAAGCGGGTTTTGTCTGAAATAAGATATGTAAAGCTACAACGTGTAAAACAAAAATCCTACTTTTTTTTTCCTTGTATAGAATAGAAGTAAAAGTTGCAGATGAAACATAAAATGTGGTGAGATTGACTGTTGATCTCAGCTCTGATCCGGTAGGTCTGAATCAAGTTCGAATCCCAGACGATTGCACTGGGACGGCTTCATACGTAGTGTGTTTTTGTACCTTCCCTCCTAACGTAAATATATATTGATGTAGATTTTAAAAATTAACCTTCCTAAGCTTCGCATCGGTGGTCCCATAGTCTATCGCGTCAACCTTGTGTTAGACTGGATTGCCAGTGGAAGGGAAATTTGGGTTAAAACCCTGGTCGGGTGTATTGAGGTTCTATTTTCCTAAATGGTTTTCCACTTTCCCTCCAGACGAATGAAGGAACATTTCCTCTAAAGTTATATTAATCAACTCTATTTAACTAGCGTAATTAATGTACGCGTATAGCCCAAATGAGTACTAAGACGCTTTGGGGGAAAATACCTTCCGAATACCACGTCCCCAAATGGGTGTAAGTTCTGGATATTTGCAATGGATTCTGTTAAATAATTGGTCATTTCGAAACCAATAGGAACAAAAATGTAAATATAATTTAAAAAAATGAACGTGCTTGTTTAATGAACGCCTGTCCAAATGCCAAATGATGAAGTGTCTACCTTATATAATGTTTAAAACCGCCATGAATCCATAATGCAAGAGCCACAGGTTTCATTGAATTGGTCGGAATAGGGTCAAAATATATTGGTCTTGTTTACTAGAAAACCAAGCGACAATTTTTACTGTTATATTAATAAGCATCAATTTTGTCTAACCCAGATAAAAACTAAACGTAATTCGCATAGTGTCAGTTCCGACAATAAGAATGAGTCCTTGTTGATTTCCGCTAAATATGGGGAAAATTACAAACAATTTTCACGTCCAGTAGCTATTGTTAGAAAAAGCAAGCATTTAAAGGATAAAAATGTTCGAAGTCTCATCTGAAACATCCTGCACTCGTTCTTAATTTTAAATCATACCTTTTTAGAAGTCACCTAATTGTAAATTTTTCTAAGTAAAATTTAAGGCATAGATAAAATGTAGGAAGAAGGCAGTAGGAAAGTGCTATTCACAACACTGTTCCACAATAAATGTGTCATGAAGAAAACAGTAAGATATTGTTATTCACAACACTTCTATAGTAAATTTGTCATGAAGAGAACAGTAAGATATTGTTATTTACAACACTTCCACAACAACTGTAGCATGAAGAAAACAGTAAAAGATTGTTATTCACAACACTGTTCCACAATAAATGTGTCATGAAGAAAGCAGTAAGATATTGTTATTTACAACACTTCCACAACAACTGTAGCACGGAGAAAACAGTAAAAGATTGTTATTCACAACACTTCCACAACAACTGTGTCTTGAAGAGAACAGTAAGAGATTGCTATTTACAACACCTATCCCCAACAACTGTGTCATGAAGAGAGGTTTACAACAATATGCATTAAAAACTTCGAGGAATGTAACTTACAACCTTTTTCCAGTTGAAGCTCCAATAACCGAACATTTTCAAACAGCTATCCAGCTAAACACAATGGAAGCACGTTGGACCATGTGATAATGTGCAACTTCCTGACCGAGGTAGGACTGTATAAAACACGATGGTGGTAAAATATCACAAGAAGACTTAACAACTCTCTACAGTCATGAAGGTGTGCGTGTTCATCCTTGCTTTCCTCGTGGTATGCTTTGCGGTAAGTCGACTCTCTGCATAGTGTTGTTATTATTACAGAAGATGATGGGTTCTAAAGAACTGCACCAGCGTCAGTAGGTGGCGTGGCGTGCTCACAGGATAAGCAGAGTTAGTCCAAACTGTACTACTGTTTTCATAACTCGGTAAAACACTAATTGGCCGTATTTCAACCATTAAGCATAAACTACCGAGCCTACGTGTGATTGGTTGAATAGGAACGAATGCTTCACAGGTACAGTCTTAAAAAGCTACCCGCATCGGTGATCTAGGCGTCACTCCCGTGATAGAATGGATTTCCGGTGACGGGGAGATCAAGGTTCAAATCCCGATCAGTTGTACTGGGGGCGGTGACCTGATGGTCTAGGGGTTAGGTGTCAGACTTCTGTGCTTAAGGTCCGGGGTTCAATCCTCGGCTCTGGCACAGCTCTATATTATTTCCAAACCCTTCCTTCACCTCTGACAAGACGTGTATTAATCACAACTTGTGAATGTGGGGTATACCAGTCCTCCACCGTGGTTCGGATTCCACGTTAAACTATAGGTCCTCCATTTTATCTCACAATCACCCTACCATTACATATTAGCGTAAGTGCGTATAACCCGAACGAGTAGTAAGACGCGGTGCTAATAATAATAATGTACTGGAGATGGCGTTTCTTAGATGGTTTTCCAACCTCCCTAGATGCAAATGAGAGTAAATTTCCTTTACAACTATACCTTCTGCATTCCTTCTGCATTAGAGTAACTAATGTGTGTGTGTACACCTTATCGTGAACTAAGACGTGGTGGAAAAAAACAATAAAATTATGTGTTACCTGCTTCGTTGACCGCAAGGTATAAAGCGTCATTCTCGTAATATACTGGCCTGACTGGAGATCGGGGCTTAAATCCCAATCAGGTGAACTGGGGTATTTTTTTCCTAAACGATTTTTCACTCCACACAAATGTGGGTACATTTTTTATTAAAATCAACTTTCCGCATCCTTAACACATTTTATTAATCAGTACATATGCGTATAGCTTTGACGGGTGATAATACGGGGTGTAAAAAAACCCACCAACAACGTTGTGTTGGTTCTATACCATAGACCCACTTCAGGTGGAAGAATGGAATAGTCTTAAGGCATCACTCTCGTGTTAGACTGGCCTGCTGATGACGTGGATATCGGGGTTTAAATCTAAGTCAGGTATACTGAGGCTGGTTTTTCCTATATGGTTTATCACTCTCCTTCCACGCAAATGCAGGTAGACTATCTCTAAAATACTTCCTTTCTAATCCCTACCTCACTATAGTAATTATCATATGTGCGAGTAACATGAACCGGTAGAAAGACGCGGTGAAAAAAAATTAATTTAATTTTTCTGTTACATAGGTGATGTTGGTCACAGAAGGGCTGTTCCTTTCAGGGTCAAGTGGATGTTTTGGCACCCAGCTACCAGGCATTTCTCTTTCTATCACCATCAACAATGGTAAGTTTTAAAAAAAATATTGTGTACTCTGATGCTATTACCAACATTAAACAGTTAAAACTACCTTTACCAAACCCAAGAGAAAAAAGATTGACAAGGTTAGGTATCTATTTATAAGTCCTGCACCAGCGTCTTCTTGCATTCGATTTCCGTTGGTTGTGATAAGCAAGATTCGAATCTCGGTGCGGTTCATCAAGGGTGAGATAAAAAGGTGTTTCGTAGGTCGTTTTCTCCTACTCTCCCCACGCTTGGAAGTGTCAAACCATTTTGGAAAAACCACCATCAGTACACCCGACAGAAATTTTAGCCTCGATCTCCTTGCCATCGGCAGTCTAGACTAATACGAGAGCTACACCTTAGACCATGCAGCCACCAAAGCATGTAAAAAAATATTAATAATACATTAAAATGTAATATATTTGCTGTCACAGTTGATATATTATTAATAAACTACCTATAAAATAATAATAGCTATTTTCAATATTTCTGTCATGTTTAATAACTTATATAGGGTCTTATATCAATATCTATAAAATAATATTGATAATGTATATTATAATGTTATTAATATAGACTGCTAAATATACATATATATATATATATATATATATATATTGTATTCTCTAAGCCGTTCTCATTTCATAATACTACTATACATTGTTTGCACCGTTGTTTTAGGCACTGCTAGAGTTACGTCAAATGGTACCAACGTAACTTCTGGATGATTGACCAAGTACACTATCCTCCTCTTCGAAATAATGACGACAGAGACATGGCGTGCTTCCTGCTAGAGAGTCACACATTTAAGTATAGTACGTTACTTCAATAGCATGATTTTAAAAACAAATTGGCGAATTTGATACAATGTTTTAATTTAAAAAATTTTTACACAAGTATAACAAAAATAAATAATCCAAACGCTTGAATCCAGATAAAAGAAGTGTCATTAAGTTGTATTATATTTAGCTTTAATGGAAAAAATAATAAAGATCCTTATTTTAAGGTGAGATAGTAGGAAACGCGAGTTAAGGTCAGTGTTTTTACTATTTTAGAGCAAAACTTCTTTTTTTGCCAAAATAAATAAAATATTGTTCAGTAGAAACATAAGAGTTTAATCTTATTCACATGGTGATAACAGTTGTTAAGTATATGTCATGAGTAGAGCAGTATTAGATTAAATAAACACTTTTAAATGAAGAGAAAAAGTTGTCATTAAATTATTCCGGGACGCCCGTGACATAGGCCTAAGTTCATTCATAGTGATATCACCATAAGAAGAAAACTTAACTTTTTTTTGTAATGATGCATTTTGATTTATGTTGAACAAAAAAAATGTTTTGATGTAAAAACTGTAAAACCAACTTACATTTTCTCGCATCCCCTACATCCTCACCTTATAGTTAGTCTCGTTTTATTCTAAAAAGTCTAACTCAATGCGAATATATTATAGCCAAATTCAGAAAGGAGGAAACTAATTTGACAGCTACGAAAGTTAATAAAACAATGTTCATAAATTGATACGTCAAGTCAAGTGATATGTGACTTTACCTTTTCGTATATATAATAGCAATACATATAAAACTATATATTAATGATATAATAAAATAATAATATTGAACGTAAAATATCATGTTTGGAATTTTAAAAAGTGTCTTCCTGCCAAAATCCTGTTATATAACTGTATACATATATATATATAAGTTCCCTTCTCATCTCTAATCCTTAGATGAAATCGCTAATAACTATCGAGTTAATATATATATATATATATATTAACTCGATAGTTATTAGCGATTTCATCTAAGGATTAGAGATGAGAAGGGAACTTTGGTGGATGTGCGTTCGTATGAGCGTGGGTCTGGTGACCTGGTGGTCTAGGGGTAAGGTGTCGGACTTTTATGCTGGCGGCCGGGGTTCAATCCTCGGTCCCGGCACAGATTTATCTGATTACCAAACCCCTCCTTCACCTCTGACAAGACATCTTGTGAATGTGGGGAATGCCAGGCCTCCACCGTGGTTCGGATTCCACGTTAAACTGTAGGTCCTCCATTTCATCTCACAATCACCCTACCATTACACATTAGCGTAAGTGCGTATAACCCGAACGGGTAGTAAGACGCGGTGCTAATAATAATAATAATAATAATAATAATATGAGCGTGGAGAGAGGATGTGAGATACACGTTGATGAAACACGCGTGGGAGACCACCACCAGTACACACAACGACCGAAATTCGAATTTCGACCTTCTCATCACAGGTAAACCAGCCAATGTCAAGAGTGACCCTTTATACATCATGGTCACCAGTGCAAATATGTTCTCTCTACATCTGTGTCTGTGTGTGTGTAACTTATATATATACACATTTGAAAGTAAATTAAGGTATACATCTATATTTGTAGAGGCCTATATATATATATATATATATATCGAGGTGTAATAATTAAGATATGTATATTTATTAAGGTATATATATATATATATATAGTTGTTATTATTATTAGCACCGCATCTTACTACCCGTTCGGGTTATACGCACTTACGCTAATGTGTAATGGTACGGTGATTGTGAAATGAAATGGAGGACCTACAGTTTAACGTGGAATCCGAACCAAGGTGGAAGCCTGGCATTCCCCACATTCACAAGATGTCTTGTCAGAAGTGAAGGAAGGGTTTGGTAATCAGATAAATCTGTGCCGGGACCGAGGATTGAACACCGGCCGCCAGCATAGAAGTCTGACACCTTACCCCTAGACCGCCAGGTCACACACACACACACACACACACACACACACACATATATATATACCTATATATAGTCATATATAGAGTTTTATATATATAATTTGATGTTTTTTTGTTTTTTGTTTTTTGCAAATGAAAATTTTTAGTACCTTTAGGAAAATACAAACAAAATTTTTCGCGGTAAGAATTGATACCAATTCCCAATATTATTAGGGTTATTTTATTGGTATTGATAATATCTATCAAAGTGACAGCTGCATATATCATAACTTGACGTATGAATACGTGAAATTACATAAATGATCTTTTCTATATGTCATATTTAGGTTCTTGCTATCCCCTATGAATATTGTAGTATTTTATATAGGCCTATATATGTGTGTGTGTTCTGGAAGTTTCGCAACCACCTCTCTCTTGCAAGGACCAACGTATTATAACGGTTTACAACGCAACGCACGTGCGTCTACTGTCTTATCTCTGCCCCTATTTACATAGAGTGAGCGGTTTGTCTGCTGCGACAACATGTCCACAGTTCATCTCAACAGGAACATCCGGATAACCCCGACCTCAGCTTTGGCACGCTTGTGTTTGTATGTATGTATGTGTGGCCACATAACGCAACGGCAACAGACCGTATCAACGAAATCTACTCTCGTTTTTTTTAATGGATGTTTTTAGCATCAATAAAATTCGCCGCTATTTCAGAAGGGCTAATGTGTCTGACTTTGATCTTTGAAGTCAGGGTTCAAACAAGACCATCTGTATTTAGGTTAGAATTTCTACACGGTGACTTGCAAGCGAATACCTTTGCCATTGGGGCAATCTCACTTGTTTACCCTACCTTCATCTTTCAGATTAAGTGGATGTTTTTTTATGCCTTATGCTTATTTCCCGTTTGGGATATACGAATAGTTTCTTCCACAAATGGGATAGAAATGATGAAGCTGTAACTTAAAGCAGTGGTTATTAAACCTTTTTTGTTCACGCACCCTTAGATACAATTTTCTTTCAACCTTGTACCCCCAAAGTTGTTGATGCACAATGCAAGTACATATTTTATAATCTAGATGTACAGTTAAACTGGCGCTACCTAATCTTATGACCTTACGTCCAAATATCTTGGGGCCAACCTTCATTCTGAGCCTGACTATTCAGGGTGTATATATATAAACTTTACGTACCCCTAAGATATATTCGCGTAAACCAGATGAATGCCAATGACTTAGGGGACTTAAATTATCTAGCATTTGCGGGGTGAGAGAGTGGAAAATCCTTTAATGGAAAAAAATCTCTTAATACACCAGACCTGGAATTAAACCCCAACCATCTCATCATCATCAATCCTTTAGTGGAAAAAAAAATCTCTGAATACACCCGACCTGGAATTAAACCCCAACCATCTCATCATCATCATCAAATCAAACTAGACGAGGTTGACGCCTAGCTCCACGGGGCCCCCCCGATGCAGTTTGACAGTTTAAATCATGTTAAATAAAGGATTACTTTTTTAAAATTCTACTTTTAGTGTAAGAGGCCCTGATGATGCGTACAAAATATTCAAGGCGTTATATACCCTCAACGAGCCCCTCAAATACTTTTTTTTTTGTTAGAATTCTTTTGAGAGTTGAAGTTTCTTAGTCAAAACACGGTGCGAAAGTGGGGGATGTATATTCCATTCACGGTAGGAATTACTCTCTGAAAGGTCTTTTTTCCTACCAATATCCTAATATATAATAAATTTCTGGTAAGGAAAAAGGCCTTTCAGAAAACAATTCCTACCGTGAATGGACTTTACGAGATGTCACCGAAGAAGAGAGAGAGAGAGAGAGAGCTTAAATGGCAGACGACTTAAAACAACGTGGAGGGTAAGCAATCGCTCGTACAACTAATTATACACGACTAGCGAAGCTTAGAAAATGTAAACGGTTCTTGGTTACGGATATAGCCGTAAATGAAAACGGCAACATGGAGGAGGAAATATGGATCAGATACAGGATGGGAATAAAGGTTTTTATGTTTTGAATATAGTTTTAATTACAAGGATAGTGTCTAGAACAGCGTTATTCAACAAGCGTTCCTCGGGAGTTTGTGGAAAGATAAAAAAAAAGAAGCGAGAAATAAAAATATATACAAATCTTTTTTAATTCATAGTCAACATTATTTCTAATAAATAGCACGATTATTACAAATTTAGATATTGAACTTTTATCGCATTATTGATACTTGTTTGTATAACTAAAAGAGCCTTCCTTAAAAAAATATGATGGTATACCTTGACAATTTTATCACTTTGAGTTGAAAAAGTTTTAAAATTGCTGGTCTAGAAAAACAAAAATTAAAATAGTGATACTCTAGGATCTGAATAGTGGACGCTAAGCAAGAAGATAGAGAAGAAACTTTATTAGTGTTTGAAAATAAAGTAGGCCTATTAGGGAAAATTTTTGGACCTGTGCAAGAAAAGGGAGAGTTCAGAATTAGAAAAAATGTATTGATACATGCATGACATCACAGCGTATTTATGCCATTTAATCACTAGTCGGTGTTAAAATACTGTTTGTTGGCCGTTTAAAAATATATATGTTGAAATGTCATATTTAATTAGATATCTTGTCGGTGACCTGGCGGTCTAGGGGTAAGGTGTCAGACTTCTATGCTGGCGGCCGGGGCTCAATCCTCGGTTCCGGCAAAGATTTATCTGATTACCAAACCCTTCCTTCACTTCAGACAAGACATCTTGTGAATGTGAGGAATGCCAGGCCTCCACCGTGGTTCGGATTCCACGTTAAACTGTAGGTCCTTCATTTCATCTCACAATCACCCTACCATTACACATTAGCGTAAGTGCGTATAACCCGAACGGGTAGTAAGACGCGGTGCTAATAATAATAATAATAATAATAATAATTAGATATCTTAAACCTGTTCATATCGAAGCTTCTTTTGTCAAAATGTTTTGAAGATGTAAAGGATATTGTTGGTGGTAAAATTGAAGCAAAGGATATTTGAGCTTGTGAGTTGGGCTTCGAAAATTTGGTAGCCTTAGCACACCCCTAATAAATTGTACCTCGATTTTATTATTTTCTCCCATACAAACACGAACTGATGCAGGCTTAATAATCAAGCTTTAAATTTCTTGCACAGGGCAGAACTAGATGAGGCGAAAATATGTCTCACAGAGGGCTACTTATAAATGCATGAAGTAACCTCCAACTAACAAGTTATGGGAAGCACTTTCTCTTTGAAATGAATTATTGCATCTAATTACAAGAAAATACCAAGGTGAAGTTTGATATTAATTATGTTTTCTAGACCAATAAATCTTAGCTTGTGACACTTTTGGACGTGGCATTTTATCATCGTGGGTTTGTTTGAAATTTAAAAAAACACGCCAACTTTTGATATAAAAACAACAAATATTTTCCCCTCCGATAAACATTTTATCTGTACCTTCATTAGCACATAACAGGATAAGACAGGTTGTCATTTCCTTTAAGATTAGTGTCCTGCAAATTTCTGGAAGCCATAAAAAAGTAAACTAAAATAAACGGCTTCGTAAACAAATTATAAGAAACTAATTTATACAGTATTCAAAATATCAGTTAGCCTAGATAACGATAATTACAGTGCCGTGTATAAAACTAATTTAAAAAAATGACTTTTTGTTTTAATTGTACTGTATTTTCATCCTACTTTTTAACTATCATCATCGCCAAAATAGGCCTATGGATGTACATCCAACCTTGAAGACCATATTTCTAAATCCATTTAATTTTTTTAGCATCAGGTCTTACTACCCGTTTATGTACAAAATACACTAATGGATTAATTATGAGGACGGTTAAATTGAGAGGTCCCACGATTGTGTGGAGAGAGAAATTGTGAAACCATTTAGTAAAAACCTAGTACACCCAACCAGGATCGATCCACAATCGCCCCGTCATCGGCAGCCTAGTCTATTGCGAGAGTAGCGCCTTAGGCCATGCGGCCACTGAAGTAGATTATTCATTCAATTTATGTTGAAAAAAATTATGACATTAATCGAGCCGAGAAATCAAATTTTAACCTTCGAGCTAAAAAAAAATATATATATACGTAAATGGCACATATTTTGAACAAAATGTTAAGTTCACCTATCACATATAACATTTTTTCGTAATATTGTAAACAGATAATTAAAATAAGTATTATTATTTTTATTTCGTGCACTAAGTCTTACTACCCATCCGAGATACCCACATGTTTATACAAATTGATTAAGGATGGGGAAGGTGAAATTTAAAGGTAGAGTACTTGCATTTACGTGGAGAGAGAGAGGAGGAAACCACATAAAAATCAAACTCAATACACCCAGTTGTGAGTCGAACCCCAAGATAATTGTTACCGGTCTCAAACCAGACGAGAATTACGCCTTATTACTCGTGTCTAGTAATGCTGGTACAGTTAAATTTTCATGAGAGCATTTATAGAAAAAACAAAACGTATTTTTTGGGTTCAATATTGATAGCATTAATTAACTTTATTAATAGTGCTAGTATTGGAAATACCTATTAAAAGTGACAGCTACAGATCACACGACTTGATGTATGAATACATTAAAGTAATTCTAGTAGCTTTTCTAGCTGTCAAAATAAGGCCCTTCATAATAACATTTTACTGTAGTCTAAGCCCTAGGGATATATGGTAAATAACTATTTCAAAGTGAATATCAACCTCTTAAGGTGGGCGGAAGGGAATGTAAGTGTAAGGGAATGTCCGTATTTTGCTGTTTTATGACCAAAAATATGTTTTTGCCAAAATACATAAAATATATATTCAGGAAATACGTTTAATATAATTTTTTACACGTTGTAATCTCAACAGTTCTTAAATATTTGACTTATGAGTCAAGGCCATTGAGACATTTGACTAAAGACAATTTTTAATCAATAAAAAGGTTCTTGGTCCAATTATGCAATAACCATGAGATATATTAAAAACTGTTGAGAATACTATGTGTAGAAAATTAAGCTAAATGTTTCTAATGCAGCAGTATTTTATTTATTTTGGGTCAAGCCTTTTTTTTATCCATAAAAACTGTTATACGAGTATTAACTTAAGTTTTCTTTCAATCTACCTTCAACATTTCAATTACCAATTCGCTGACAGAAGGGTGGCAAAGTGTGTTTATACTCACGTCTTGGGTATCTGTATCTTGTCAGCGTCGTTGGGTCTGCCGAAGTCGTGCCACGGCCTCCTGCCACCCGCGGGGGTCTGTCCAGGGGATTGGCTAGACCTCTGACCCACCAGCGCCGGGTCTAGAAGGGGCCCTCCGGCCTGGCATAGCTCGGAAGAGTACTCGAACGACTGAAAACAATTTAAAGAGAGATTAATACGTATTACACAGGGCAGATTTTAATAGAGCTTTTTTTTATTGGCGCTTAGCGCATAGGTGTGGGTTATTAGTGCCTGGGACTCGCAATAATAATTAACAACGAATCACTTGTACCCCGCGTGAAGTCGATTCCAGCCTCACTCAGAATCCGAGCCAACCAAACCTCTTAAAGGTTGTCTAGGCATCGTATACAGCTCCGGTCGTCGAAAATTCGGTACCATGCTAGAGGTTCCAACATGTATTAAATTTATTAACATAGTTTAGCTCCAACCCTAATGGAGAGCACCAAAGCGTTCTGACTACAGATGATGACTAACATTTTTTAAGAGACCCGACGATGAGGATTGATGACTTTATTTGTGCAGACAAGGTACGAGAGCGATTCCAATTGAAATGAAAATCTCCGACTGGCTACGCTTTGACCTTCTACAGTAGCCCCATGGCTTCTTTGGTGCTGACTGACAGCTCACAGCCGACTTCTGACAGTCAACATTTAGGTATATACCTAAATTTTGACTGTCAGAAGTGACAGCTGCTAAACACATGTTTTTGCAGATTATATGGTCCAGTGTAGGGATACATAATTTGGTCTGGTAACTTTTCAAAGCTTTTAGCTGTCAGCTGAGAGCTGTCAGTCAGCACCAAAGAAGCCATGGGGCTACTGTACCCCTCCTTAACCCCAAGATGGGATTTTCCAATATTTCTTGAAGGGCCCAGTTATTTTATAACTAACCCTTATTTTACTGTTAGTGAACTCCATTGGGTTAATTTAGTTGCGTTTCCTCTAAGAAACCTTCATCATCCCTATCCCTTGGATTAAGTAATTTTTTAAGCACCGTGTCTTACTACCCATTCGGATCACACACCTATGTATTAATCGTGCTAGTGTGTTAGGGATGAGGAAGATTGAATTTAGAGGAAGTGTGCCAGAACTTGTGTGGCAGGATAGTAGAAAGTCATTTAGGAAAAAAACACCCTCAGTAAACCCGACTGGGATTCGAGCTTCCGATCTCATCATCAGCAGTCCAGTCTATTGCGAGAGTTACGCCTTAGACCAATCGATCACTGGGGAGGGTATTAAGTAGTTATTTATTTTTATTCATTTGAGCTATTTAACATGCACTTTATGAACCAACCGATTATATCTGCAGCCGAGAATTTCTATGAGCAAGAGCGAAAGGGCCTACCATTTTACTAGGGAAGGTATTTTCACACACCTTCCAGGGTTCTTTTACATACCACAATCGACTTGGGACCGAAGGATTTGATTCCCCCCTAAAGGAAGCAGTGCTACTGATTTTCATCACTAAAAAAAAAATCCTGTGATCCCAGTTGGGTTTGAAGCTATGAACATCGGGTACTGAGGCGAGCACTTTACCCCAAGACCAGTGAGGCCGAGTACCAAGCAATTGATGTCCCTTGCAATGAACATTCAAATTTAAACATATATTAGCTACTGTTGCCTTTGTTTAGATGGGTATAATTATTATATTCTCTTAGATCCCTGGTATTTTGAGTGTACAGATAAAAACTACAGCAACCGTCGCTCCTCCAGTCCAGCTTCATTCTGTGACACTGCGGCGCCTTTACAATGAAAACATTAGTCTCCTCTTCTTTTTATTTTCCTTGACCTTAACTTTGATTTATTCGTCTATTAAAAGAAAAGTGGAGATGTTTTAGCCGGCTGCCACCACCGCTTTTTATGCGAAGCCGGTCACGACGAGAAACAATTAATAAGCCTATTGCCATTAGCCATTATCAAGAGTCGTGACCTCACTGCAAAACACGACATTCAATCGTCCGCTAACATCGTGGCTTCTTGAAATACTTTTATAACAGAGCTGTAAGGGAAATGTGTATGTATATATATGCCTTTATAAGTTGGCGGAATTTTTTAAAGACTCTTGCCGGTAGCTCGCGCCGTTGGCAACGCAGACTAAACGTAAAGCTTGTCTAGTTTGGGTCCTCGCTCGCTAGCAGGAACATTAGAATTTTAGTCCCAGTGTGCCGAGCTAATTATCATTAGCTCGCACAAGTAAGTGATTACATAAAACCCTTAATGTAAAATTCTGCAACCCTCCAAACT
>CABEEJ010001720.1:0-11078 GCA_901482245.1 Timema douglasi
CACATTAGCGTAAGTGCGTATAACCCGAACGGGTAGTAAGACGTGGTGCTAATAATAATAATAATAATAATAATAATAATAATAAACTAAAAAATTTACATCATTTCTTGAATATTTATTCTTAGCCAAGGGTAATTAAAAGAAACACTTTAAAATGAAAACAAAACCACTTTTAAATCCAAGTAAAAAATCGTATTAATATTCCGAATATTCATGACAAATATTCGAACACTGTTGATTTCAATATTTGTAGAGAATTAAACTAAACACATCGACTGATGGCAGATTATATTTATTTTCGGCCAAAAATGTTTTGTTTCGTTTTAAAAAGATTAAAATAATTAAAATTAATTCTCGTTCTTTTCCCATTTGTAACAAATTATAAGAACGAGGATATTAGCTAAAGTAGGTGCACCCGCATCTGCTCAAATAAAAAGATGGGATCTTCATCATAATTCCAACTATATAAATGGGAAAACTAACCCTTGAATTCATCTAGCTCAGATTCGAATCTTGACCTACTCGTCAGTGGCATTTGAACCCATTGAAATATTAATTAGTATGAATCCGAGAACTTACATAGTTCAATTGTCGATATATCTGCTAAATTAAGTAGTGGTCCGGGGTTCAAGCACCAGCATGACCAAAAATTGTATCTTTTGTTAAAATTAGGGTCTACCCTTTCCTATAAGATCCATTAACTGCCGATAAACTTAATTTTGGGTATTTTCTTTGTTTTTTTGCATTCCTCCGAGGCATTCAATGTGCACTTCCGTAGATACCGACTATATCAACAAACTAATTTAAATCTAAAACAGACACTAAGCCCAGCCCTCTTGTCATCAATTCATTACTTTGAGAGGGTGAGCCTTGATTTAAAGGAACACCCTCAGCTAACATGAAAATGGCCGCTCAGACGTTCAGCTCTAACGCAATATATATTCTACGATGCCTTATTTCAAAATGTGGTTCACGCTAAAATATTATTATTAGCACCGCGTTTTACTACCCGTTCGGGTTATACGCACTTACGCTAATGTGTAACGGTAGGGTGATTGTGAGATGAAATGGAGGAGCTACAGTTTAACGTGGGATCCAAACCACGGTGGAAGCCTGGCATTCCTCACATTCACAAGATGTCTTGTAAGAGGTGAAGGAAGGGTTTGGTAATCACACGCTAAAATAAAGTCGAAAGATTCCAACAGGGCTTTTTCTCCTTAACGACCCAAAAGTGAGTTTTATTAATAGAAAAATGTGTAAAAATATGCCATTAGCTCATTATCAAAGACAAGGATTCATGAAAAAGAGCTCTGGATTTAACCTTCCTCTAACAATAACAGTAACTTTTTGATAACCTCACAAAATACATTTTTAAAGATATTAACAGCGAGCTTTCCTCTTTACCTTGAGATAAGGAGTTCCACAGTTTTCTTTCCCGTTTTTCTTACTGACATGAAAAATTGTATTTTTATTTGCAGGGCTAAAGGGAGTTGAAGCTTAGACAAAATAGAAAAGTAGTTCCATAAAACGACACAAACTATTTTATTTTAATCCGTGTGGCCTGAGAGCGATTGATACTTTCGCGCTGACCAAGGCAGCCACTAAAGTATTTAGATTCGTCACTCGTGGTCGGAATTTAATCTGGGACCTAAAGCTCAGCATTCAGACATGTTATCGACTGAGCTACAGTGTCAGACGCTTTATCTAGGTTCTTTTTTATCCCCGAATGTTACTGTATTACTACCTATTCAGGTTATACACATTTATATTGTTAATTTAGTATGCAGGCTACTCTATTTTTTGTTTTTTGTTTAGGCCCTCTGCATCTTTGGAGATATTTGAGAACTCATTAAAATAAATATCAAGTTTGAAATTAGAGGAAAATATACGTATTAATTTTAAAAAATTGTGAAGTTTGGAAGCGGGTTCCGACCATACTTAAAGAAATGTACAAATTTGATAATGAATTCACTTTAGCAAAAAGTAATAGTTTTTTATTCCTTTACATTAACTAGTGGTCTCATGGTCTGTGTGCATCACTCTAGTATTGTCTTTGATGGAGAGATCTGGTTTTGAGTCCCGGTTTAAGGTATTTAGGGTACCATATCCTAAATAGTTTCCCACTCTCCCTCCACTCAAATGCAGGTGCATTTTAGCACCTCTTAAAAAACCCAGTTCAGGTTATGCACACCTATTCTAATTAAACTTAATGATATACGGTAGAAGAATGTTGAATTAAGAGGAAGTGTACCTACATTTGCGTGGAGGCAGAGTGTAAAATCATTTTAGAAAAACCAACCTCAGTACACCCAACCAGGATTCAAACCCCGATCTTATTGTCATCGGAAGTCTAGTCGAACACGATAGTGACGCCTTAAACCATTCATCCACCAAAGCAGGTATGTTTTCTTTGAAATTATATATTTCTCAACCCTATCAAAGTAAGTTAATTAATTTATGCGTATAATCCGGAAAAGATAGTAAGATGTGGTGGAAAAAGTTCCCATTATCTTGCATCAGTGACTGTACCCGCCACAGTTCACTAGAAAGGGGGGGGAAGGAGCGTTTCCAAAGGAGGTGAGGATTGAAAAAAAAAAGCGGTGGCTGGTAGTGAGGGAAGGGGGATGAAGTTATGGAAGGGGGAAGCTTGTTCCAGCAAACTGTTATTAGATTCATCACAGGAGGCACCTTGAACCTTCTCATCACGCAGTAGGGTATGTTTCTCACCCCCCCCCTTTTTTTTTCTTACAGCCTAACCCACGTACCTCTATGATACCCATACCCGTCAGAGTCAAATTTTCTACAATCCGACCCGAACCGAAGCGATCAGAATCACCGTTAACATCTAATCATGACCTGAATATATTCTGGAAATATATTTTGAGAGAACTCTTCAACATTTCCTTTCCTAGACAGTTTCCTCCCTACCGCCCCCCCTTCCCCCCAAACACGTTCAGGGTATTCACAACTACTTTTTACTATCTTAAACATCTTACTACCCGTGGTTTCCATTCATGCTTTACCACACAACCTATTTATCCAAATATTTCCAATCACTTCTTGCAAAATTATCCGTTTGTAATAGCTGCAAAAAAGGCGTCATTCTAATGTTATACTGGCCTGTTGATAACTGAAATATCCGGATTCGAATTCTGACTGTATAAACTGAAGGTGTTTTATAAATGGTTTTCCAGTATCCTTCCAAGCAAATTTGGATTAATTAATTCTAAAAATAATAATTCCTTCTTCATACCTATCTTATTAGAGTAAATATGCGTCTTATCTGTACAGACTATTATAACATTATTATTATCACAGCGTCTTACTACCCGTTCGGGTTATACGCACTTACGCTAATGTGTAATGGTAGGGTGATTGTGAGATTAAATATAGGACCTACAGTTTAACGTGGAATCCGGACCATGGTGGAGGCCTGGAATTCCCCACATTCACAAATTGTGATTAATACAAGTCTTGTCAGAGGTGAAGGGAGGGTTCGGCAATCAGATAAATCTGTGCCGGGACCAAGGATTGAACCTTGGACCTCCAGGAAAGAAGTCTGACACCCTACCCCTTGACCGCCAGGTCACAGACTATCATAATACAAATTATAGACCTTAAAAAGAAAAACACAGATGCTTCTTACTGACAGAGGAGGTAAGAAACATTTATTTATTTGAATGAGGTATTGTTGTAAGATAGGAAATGAACCAGACCTCCCTAGGGAATGTAAGTGGGGACTATTTAAGGAAATCCACAATCAAATAAAACCCCAAACGATGATATTTGACAATCAGTGTCCGTGTTCAAAGATGCGGGAACTCCTAAATTTATGAATTGTATATCAAAAGAATCGATCCGCAAATGTAAGATTATTTTTTAGCACCACGTTTTACTACCTTTTCAGGTTATACGACGTTGTACTGATTGCACTAATTACTAATGTATTAGTAAGGGTTAATTTATAGGAAGAGCACCTGCATTTGCGCGAAGAGAGTGAAAAACAATTTAGAATAATCTACCCCCAATACACCCGACCGGGATTGAACCCCGCTCGCCCCGTCTTCGGCAGTCTAGTCCAACACGAGATAAGAGCGTTAGACCACGTGGCCATCGAACTTTATTTTAACAGTTCAATATGTGGTATTATGTACACTTCTTTGTAGGTTTATGAGTGACGAGAAGAGTTTGGAAACTTTAATTTTTAACAGCTTGTGTCATAAACGAGTCGACTTCATGGCAATTCTCATTCGATCGCTCAATAAAACTACATCGTCATTTAACTTGCAAATATATCAGGTACAATACTTTCAAATAATATTTAAGGGCTACTAAAATAATTTCCATTGGCTATAATCGGCTTTTGCTATCAGAAAATCAAATAGTTTAGTTCTGAAAATTGGAAAATTAAACCTAGACACGTGAATCGACCCTCCCCCCGCTGTCCCATGCCCAGGTGTGATTTTTAAAATTTCTGAATATGGTATCTAGATGCGAGAAAATCCTCACTAAAACAAATATAACAGCTTTGGCTATTTGATTCTTAAAATAGTTTGATATTAAACTATACATCTTAATTATTATATATTTTGTTTCACACAAAAACAACGAAAATGGTCCGTACAAACATGTGCCCTATTTGACCTTGTTCCTTGTTTTCTAGCTACAGCCAAGTGATTCTACTAATATGTTTGTATACATACATCGACCAATTTTTTAAACAACACCCATTGCCAGCATTGAATGAAATACCTAGTTAAAGGATACAAGAAGGCTGCGAAACGAATTAAACAAAATTTTAACCTCAATGGTATTGGGGTAAAGTGATAACCTCATGAAACGATGGTCGTGGGTTCAAACCCAGCAGAGGTTGACTTATTTGTCTTGAGTAATACATCTTCCTTAGGATGGGAAGTAAAGTCATCGGTCCCATGTCAATTGTGGCAAGTAAACGAACCATGGGAATGTGCGTGAAAAGACCTTTACGGCAAAATTGGTTGGCTCCATCGCGCTCGCTCATAAAAATTATCATGTGGTTATTTAATAGGTTAAACAATAGAGTGGAGTAATCATGTATGAACGTGGAATCTTTTTTAAGTGTGTATGTCGATGAGGATCCAAAAAGGTTGCTAATCCTCCCTTTAAAATGATGTTTATATTATTTAAAGGGCGCTTAAAGGCATGGATACTAACGTATTTAAAAAATAAATTAAGTAAACAAACAACACTAGTAGCACGGTTTTTAATCTAATGATTACAATTAGCTCTATATTTATTAATAACTCAATTTGAGTAACTTAAAGGAACTCCACCATGTAAAATTTTATGGAGAAAATAGTTGCAAGTGCACTTACCTGGTCGAGATTCGAACAGCAGCCTTTCTGTCACCGGTACTTTATTCTATGGCAGGACTTATTTCTTAATGCAGTAACTGGAAGCAGAAAATTGTCAATCAATTATTTATCTGATAAAATAAGAGAATGCTATAAGCTTCAACCTTAACCACATTTCAATATACTTATTTGAATGTACAATATAATATTTTTTTTAAAAAGAAACTTGACAATAAATGTATGTATTTAAAAAAATTGTTTCCTTTGGGTCTGGGAAAAACATTTGTACGCAATTATTTTGCATTCTTGCAACAACAACAAAATTTCATTCTTATTAAATCCCTTCCGATAGAAGAATAACAAATATAAGAAATGATATTAGAAAAAGAAAGTTGATAATCAAAATGGGTCTGAAATATTTTTATAAATGATTAGTTGTGTTTTAGCTGTTTGCGGGTATTTGTTCATGTCAGTTTCGGTAAGAATTTTCTACAAGAATATATATATATATAGCAGATCCTTATAAGCTTTCCATTCTACCCCCCCCCCTTTTCCACCTCTTTTCCACAACTGCCAACCAAACACACATGCTTTCTTACAGTGAAAACGAACTGTCAAGGAACCATTGCTGGCTCTCCTTATGTTTCTTTCAACACAATAAATACCTTTACTTCACACTTGCCTTTGTCAACAAAGCTGAATAAGGAATCTGTAGAAAGGGTTAGAGATAGAGGGATGGAGGAGGGGGTTGGAGGGCCCACATGAACCGTCCACTGGTTCATATCAAGGTTTTCTTTTCTCCTTTTTTTTTGTGTAAGGGAAAAGGGCGAAGGTTTTTGGAAACTAGAGACGAAAAGAGAAAATTCCATTTCTTGTACTTAAAATACTTCACAAAAGTTTAAAAAAACAAACTTAAATTTCCCCCCCCCCCTCTTGGAACCACTTCCCAAGACACACATTATTTTCATTTTAATTCTAATTACAACTGTTTTTTAAGGTATTTTTTAAAAAGGTTACAAAATGTACAGGTCTCGACACATTTGAAGACTATTAAATAATCATAAACTGGACATTAGAATAAATAAGAAGATAAGACATTCTCAAGATTTTGGTTTTTATGGACGTTCGAATATGTGGGGGTTTCGTCTCCAAATATAGCTACACATATAAGGATTCCCGAACCATTATTATTGTGTCTTCTTAAAGGACTCCACACACCAAGGCGAACGCGAACGTGTAAGCGAGCATGAATGCGAACTACCCAACATATGGAGGTAAAAGCAGTAACATACACATCGACAAACGGACTGTTCGCGCGGGCAAGCTAGGCCGAGCGGTCAGATGCGCGGACTAATCCTCATATTGGGTTTGTTCGCCCAGTTTATCAGCGGGCAGCAGCCGTTTTGGTGCAGTTTGAGGCCACGTGTCGGGTTTACAAGCTATTCTTGTTTTTGTTTGATATCTTTCTAATCGGTATGGATCCAGAAACCACAAAGAGGCCCATAAAAGCTGTTAAAAAGAATGACATACTGTACGATATGAAATTGAATGGCTATAAGGACAGTAAATTGTCGAACAAGAAGTTGGATGAAATAAGCCCTATGTTTAGAATGAGAGGGAAGATACGTAACCTTTACTATAATTCAACATATAAGAAGTTATGCGATGCTTCCACAGCGTAGATTACACGAACACACTCATCCATTACTATGGAGATCTCGACCAGAACCACGCAACTCGTCATTTGATCGCCCTTTAATCGCGCGAGCAATTCACGCTGGTGGGTGCTTACAAATTCACCAACGGATCGCATTCTCCCCCGCGTTCGCCTTGGTGTGTGGAGTGCTTAAAAGACAAAGAAAAAATTCGAATGAAGCCTGTCCCATGGGGCAGTGCTTTGGCAGCTTATATCAGTTCCGATTAACCGGGATATTGAATACAATACTACGTTTGAACCATACATCGCTTCAAAGTGAGATTTTATGCATCCTTCATTTGACAAGAGTGAAATTGGAATCAATCTATTGGTTTATTAATGTTATATACATAGCACCGCGTTTTACTACCAGTTTGGTTTTTATACTATTAATTACCAATTACCTCAACAGTTTTAGGGAATAAGAGAGTTATATTTATAGGAAATGCACCTTCATTTTCGTGGAGGGAGGGTGAACATATTTTTGGAAAAATCACCCTTAGTACACCCGACCGAGATTCGAACCTTGATCTCCCCACCATCGGCAGTCTAACTCACTGTCAGATTAGCACATTATACTACATGGCAATTGAAGCGGTTTTTTTAAAAATAATAATAATTACATCTCAAATTTGTTGTATATTAAAAAAATCCACTAGGGTTTTTCCAAGCGAAACAGATAAAAGCGCACCACAGTGACGAACGGTTCGTAATGTTATTTAAGCTGTGTGTTATCCGTGGGGATAGACGGGTAGTGTGTGCTCTAGTTTCACATTTAATTTGATAAAAAAATTAATCTGTGAAGGATCTTTAAAAACTGACAACGTACATTAAAGCAATATTATCTTGTTTATAAGATGACATTAAATTTAATAACTCCAATTGTTAAAGAAAGACGATAGTACAAATAAAAAAACTAAACCTTACTATTTGTATTTTCTTTAAATAACTATTAAATTAATCATACCTACTAAATGTTTCTTATCTTATTATAAATAACAAACTTTGATAAAAACAATAATTAAAAACTATCATCTATAACTTAGTGCGATTAAATATTAGCTATTTTCTATCTTGTAGTCCTAGGCGATGGGTTGTTTTTAATACTAAAATAGCTATACCATTAAAAACTATATATTAGTAAAATATTATAATATATAAAATTAATGGTTCGACACAACCGTTAAAACTTTCTAATATAGTGTACTAAGTTTTTCAATGTCGATGAATCATATACAAGCATTAGTAGGTATATATTATATATAAACCCTTTTCTATGGTAGAAAGCTTTATGGAGTCATACTTTCAAAAGTCTGAATTTCTATGACAAGAGATCAAGTTTCGATTCCCGGTCAAGTGTACTGAGGGTAATTTTTCTAATTGTGGTTCCTCTCTCTCTTTCTCAAAGTAAGTGTGGTTGTATATAATTTAAAATTAACCTTCCTCATCCCTATCACATTAACTTAGTTAGTACATAGTCGGAAAATCTTATCGTATAGTAAGACACAGTGTTTGAAATTAACCCGCCTCGGTTTGTAGTTGGCTAACGCGCTAGTCGTGTTGAGCTCGACTGCTGAGGACGGGGAGATTGAAGTTCGAATCTCAGTCGGGAGTAGCTGGGGTTAGTTTTTACTAAATTGTTTTCCACTATCCCTCCACGCAAATACGGTTTCACTTCCTCTAATTCAACCTTCCCAATTCCTAATCCATTAGCGTAATTAGTACTTAAAGCGTATAACCCGAACGGTTAGTAAGACGCGGTGCTAAATAATAATAAAAAACACGGTTCTTGCTCAAATGATCAACTTTATAGCCTCATATCGGATACGAATACATACACATCGATGTAGAACAAGTATAGTGTCCGTTTTAAACTTTTTAGCTGGACATAGTACATATTCTGAATAATACATTATTTCTAATAATATTAATTGCTAAATATTGTAAGGAGATATTTAAGTTTATATGTATAAGGAATTAAACTTAATGTTACGTCCAGAAAGAACTTTATATTTATGCAAACAACTAAACTTACTAGACCTTCCCTGACGTTAAGTTGTTTGCATAAATATCATGTTCTTTCTGAACGTAACATTAAGTTTCTTTCTTTATTACTTGTATTCATACATTAATTTAAAGGTTGCGTTTCGTCAACATTTTTTTTGCCCTGGAGGATGTTAAATATATTTTTTTAAATTCACTTGGCACGTTGGTACATCAAACGGAAAAAATAGTTTCAATAAAATCTCTTCATTCTGGCTTAAATATAATATATCGTGATTCTATTTTATTAATTTGAAAGTGAAGTAATTAAAGCAATTAACATGTTATAAGAACAAAAACCCACTTCGGTTTTAGAATGTTCTAGGGCATCATTGTCTCTGCACATTGTACTGTTTTGACGGTGAAATACAGGATTCGAATCCCATTCAGAAGTACTGAGTATTTTCCCAGATTGTTTTCCAGTCTCTCTCCAAGCAGATACAGGTACACTTCCTATTAATTTAGCATTTCTCATTTTTAGCACATTAGAGTAATTTGTACATATAAGTAGAGGCAGAATGTTTAGTAAGGCGGGATACAAAAAATATATTGTAAAGTAGTGGGTCGTTCGTTTTGCTGACCACATGACTCCCTCCATCCACATAAGTTGGCACCATCTTCCCAAACATAATGGTGGTTGGTATGTCTCGATTGCGGGCTGACGCCATAGAGGTTTTTGATGTAGGGATAAAAACGTATCATACGTAGAAAGTACAACTGAATTTACGTGAAGGAACAGTTGAAAAACAATTAGAAAAAATACCCTTAATAGACCTACATATGGCTTAGATTCAAACCCCGATGGGCCAACAAGACTATACCACATACCCACCGGTGAGGCTAGTATTTTAAAGTGTTTTAGAATTACAATTTGGCGGTAGGTTGATCATAAAATTTATGAACGACCTAGTGTGAGAGGTAGATATGAGGATGTAGTTTAGGAGAAATGCTTCCACATCAGCTGTAAAGTTGGATTGAAAATTCCACAGTGAAAATTCTATCTTATTAGCCCTATTGAATACTCCTGGCTGGGATTTTAATCCAGACTTCTAAGCAGATTAAGTCGATCACACACATAGTTACAGCTAACGTTGTTTCAAAATGCTCTAATATCATTTGACTAACTAATGTTTTTTTAAGATAAAGAAGTGAGAATTACATTTATTTTTATCACCGCGTCTACAACCTGTCCATGCCATAAGCATATATGATAATTTCTCTAGCGAGGTAGGAATGAGGAAGGAAGTATTTTTAGATGTAACCTACCCGCATTTGCGTGGAAAAAGAGAGAGAAATAAATTAAGGAAAAAACTCTCAATATACCCGGCTGAGATTCTAACCCCGATCTACCATTTCATCAGGCCTGTTTAACACGAGAGTGACGCCTTAGATCATTCGTCCACTGAAGGTGGTAATTCCTTTATTAAATGTAACACTTTACTAACAAAAACAATGTTTTATTTTTAAAAGTAAGGTTACAATCTTAATAATTTAATTTATATAGCCGCCTAGGGTACAATAATTGCATCAAGTTTAAACTCCAAAGGTATGAATTATCTTTTTAATTTTTAAGGTCTCTGCCTAAGGAGTAAAGATTAAAAAAAATGAAAAAAGTTTTCAGTAAGAGAAACCCTTAGTAGTTTCTCCTCTAAAGAAAACGTTTTGAATCAGCGTCCCTTTCCAATCCTATCTTCATCTCTTTTCAAGACGGATAAGGCTACCCCTTACCCACGTGTGAGTGGGGTCATGGGTTAAGAGGATGTCACCATAGCAACCCGGCGACTCAGCGCGCGACGCTGGAGGAATAAGGCTTCGGTTGTTGGAGGGTGGGAGAGACGCGTTTTAAGGGGGGGTTAGGGGGACGCTCAGCATCTCTTTTCATTCCTCTTTCCTCTCCCACGAGCGAGTTGAACAGGAGGTGACGAAGCGGTTGGGGGGTTGGGGGGGGGGAGGCGGAAGCTAACGCTGTTCTTCGTTGAGTTGAGAAGGATAAATGTGTCGGGTTG
>CABEEJ010001720.1:11267-23875 GCA_901482245.1 Timema douglasi
GGGGGGGGATGGAAAGTGTATATACATGTATCGAGACGTAAAGGTAAACAGAGAAGTTGACATGATGGCGACTAACCCAGATATGATAAATTGAATTTTCGAGAGGTTAGGGAATAAAGAAAAAGACTGAAACGTTTCTGGAGTACAATATAAACAAAATAAAACGTCCCTCATCAAAAAATATTTTTTTCTACTTTTTTTTCAAAATTCTATTTTTTAATAAATTTTAAAAATATTTAAAATGTCCCTACCATACATTGCAACTCTTCCGTGCTATTCGCGGTTGACTGTGTTGGGTAGGGTAAGAATAAACAAAGTAGAATTTGGAGAAAATGTACTTGTATTTGTGTAGAGGGAAAGGTGAAAACAATATTGTGTGTATTATATTTAGTAGACCCAACCGAGACTTGAATTACGACTTACCTATCACTTGGTAAAACATACTAGATCAGGTGTCAGCTAACGTTTTGCTCCACAGGCGATTAATAAACTTATCAAAGTTCCCGCGATCATCAGTCTTTATCCACTCCCACTCTATTTTTGCTTCTTTTTTTATTGTATGTATGTATATATATATATATATTTTAAATATTTATTTCTTAATATCAACCTTCCCCACTCTTCTAAGAAAATTATATTATTGTAAGTTATATTTTCTTATTAAAACATTAGACTTTATTTTAAAACAAACTATTTTGACCAATCAAGGCTATTTCGATCATATTCAAACATTATTTGAAAGTACTTTGCATATTTATTAGTTAAAATTACTAAACAAGTACTTATAATGACGACGTAGTTTATTTACTTACGCGATCGAATGAAAATAGCCACGAGTTCGACCAGTGGTTGACCTCTGGACTTGTCAGACGATAATGACATTTTTTCCACTTGCCCACCGATGTAGGTCATGGTCATTTTCATTCCACTTTATTTTGGTTCACTTTTAAGGGTGCGTTTTAATTTAACGGACACGTCTCGGTGGCGTAATTAGCTAAAGCGCTAGTTTCATGTTGAGCTAGACTGCTGAGGACGTGGAATTCGAGGTTCTAATCTCGCTCGGGTGAACTGGGGGTGGTTTTCCCTAAATGTTTTTCCACTCTTCCTCCACCCAAATTCTGGTTTACTTCCTCTATATTCAACCTTCCCAATTCCTAACCCATTAGCTTAGTTAGTACTTAAACGTATAACCCGAATGGGTAGTAAAACATGGTGCTAAGTATTATTATTATTACTTTAAGGAAAATGTACGTCTGTTGATGAAATTCTTAAAAGAAATATTTAAATCTTAATGATTCAAAATCACTAAAATAATATTATACTATACTAGGATTTTTTTTATTGTGACCGTAATAAAATAAAATAAAATAAAAACAGTAAGAGAAACTGGGATGGACACTGGCTGAGAAGGGAAAGTCTACTGGTGGATGATATAGAAGGAATGGGTGATGAAAGGAGGAGAATAGGACGTGGAAGATACCAAATTTTGGATAGTATCAAGGTTGGCGGTAGGTACAGACGGATAAAGAGAATTGTCGGGGACAGAGACCGCGTGGAAAGCCTTCATGTGATGACCTGGCACTAGACAGAAAACTATTGATAGAAAATGATTAAGTGAAGCTATATCTATATTTTTATCATTTTACTTTGATCTCATAGGGCTGCTATTTTCATTATATATATTTTTTAAATAATCAACTTAAAATGTAATTTCTTTTTAATCCTACTAAAATATGTCATTCTCTTATATTTTGGTGTCAGTCATATTTTGAACACGTATTTTCTAGACGTACTTTAAAAAGATTCTCAGTGCTCAGGAAGAAGGTCCATTTAATCTTCACTTTTAGAATAAAAACACACTTCAATTTAGGTTTTTTATGCTAATAGTTGCTTTTCCTTATGCCAAAAAATCTTAAAATAGTAATAACAATCACGATTACGTTCACCTTTAACTCCTTGTATTTATACATAGAGCAAAGCTTGAGACTTTAGTCCTAGCTTTATTTTCAAGCTTACTAAAGTTGCCCCCCGCCCCCCGCCCCTCGTCCAATTTCCCTTTCCCCATCACAATTCCGACCTATTTCCCCACGCATCGATGGCGGAGAACAAAAGCACACTAGAATGAAGGGAATAAGACAATGGAAGATAAATAAGGTATAAATTAGTAGGAAAGTGAGAATAGAGTATAAAACAGAATGTACGGGATGATACGAGTAATATATATTTATATATACATATATTTGTATATGTGAAAAATAGCTTTATCTTTGCTCCCTTGGTTTGAAGCCCTTTGTACTTTATTCAGCGGTCAACATAAAGGGCGAAATTTCTTAGAAATCTTTGAAGTCAAATACAATAGGCTATTTTTGTTTTGTTTACAACAGTGGTTTTTAATTCATGTAAATAATTGATTATACTAATTACATATAAAGTGAGAATAAATGAAGTAAATATAGGACTGCGAGATCATACGTTTTAGCTATATTAAAAATATATATATATATATATATATATACACACACACACAGATATATGTGTGTGTATTCATATATTTTAATTTGATTAGATTTTTCATTTACACTTTATCTTCGAGATATTATATTAGATCATAATATCTGTGAGAAAGAGCTAGAAACTTTCAATTAAATCAGTTGAGAAATTACAGAAGGACATAGAAATCAAACCCGATACCTTTGGATCATCAGGCCAATATTATAACACCATTACCCAATGCCAGAAGAAAGATTCTAGGAACGAAACCATTCCTGGATATCTCAGTGGTAGACGGTTTACATGTTTATCTCAAAGTCCTGGGCTTGACTACAATCTTTCGGATGTATATTTTCAACCAATTTAATTTAATTAATTTAGGTATAAAATCAAAACACGTGGCTTTATCAGTACTTAAGTAAATGTAAGCCCCTTATAATGATATCAGCGTTATTTCTTCGGAACCAAGCGTTGTTTTGAGAGACGAATCAAGGTCACACACACGTATAGAGCTATATTTGCTTAAGAATGGACATTAGTGTTATTGTATCATGGTGGGGGGGGGGGGTTGCTGTGATGGGCTTAGACAAGGAGGTCCATTCACAAGGAACCGGTGCTCCCCCGATCTTAATCCTCTAAGCTTTTTGTACGGGGATACTTAAAAAGAGTACAATATATTTCTCTCTAATAAATGATCTATCAGGATTATAGAAACGAGTTGAAGACGATTCAAATGAAGCCAGCCAGCCAGCCAGATTTTTTTTTTNTCTGATTTGAAGATGTGAGATTTGTATGAAAATGGAAGGAAAACAAGTAGAACACCTTTTTTTTTGTTATAAAGTAATTGGTGACACGTAATTTCAAATAACACTTAATTTCCTCTTATTATTTTTTATCGCCGCAAGAGAAAATTACCTTTATATCTGTGTTAGTTTGTTTGCGGACCTATATTTACTAAGACTTTTCTACTCATTTTAATGAACACTACGGTAACATAAGGCTCTGAGCCCGCCTATTTAACAACCTTTATAATAACTCCAATATTGTGAAGTCTTATATTTTATATTGTAATTTTTACCCCATTGTTCCTTTTTCTACCTAGCCATTCTGATCTGTTAGCCACTTCCTCATTAATAATTTAGTAATTTAATTCTTCTGAATTAAAATATATTTTAAATTGTGTAATTTCATACAACGCTTCTCATGCCTTTCAAAACTTCGACACAATTGGTTTTGTAGTAGGCGTATGCAGTAGAGTTACGCCAACATTGAAAATGTATCTCGATGATTTATGTTACTTTATAAACGCCAAACATGAGGGAAATTGGCTCCGGCTTCAAACACCCTCGTTCAGCTTCCCTTCACCCCGCTTTCGGTCCTTTCACCCCTATTTCTCCCTCTCCGATAAACCTTTACTTCTGTCTCTTTTCTAATCCATACCTTTCTTTCACTATTTCTCTCTTTATAATTCCTTTCTATCCCACGCTCTTTATAACCCCATGTTTCTCCCCGATCTCTATATTTTTCTTCCTCCTTCTCTATTTTATCATCGTTGTCTCCGAGAACCTTTTTTCTATCCACCAATCCTTACATCCAACTTACATTCCTTCTTTACACTGTTATTTATACATATTTTCCTTACCCTACATCCTCTTTCTCTCCATTAGCCCCAAATATTTCTGACTGATTAATTACCCACTCAAGATTAGTCATATTTTTACCTTATTTTATATTTAACGTTTTCTATGTACATTTATATAGTTATTCATTAATTTCATTTAAAATCCTATGTTTATATACATACCAATATCTAGAAAATTAAATCCCTTTTTATTTTCTATTGTCCCTTGGTTTACCAGTTTTCCCCTACCACACTCTTATACCATTCTTTCTATTCACGTCTACCTACAACCTTCTCTTTAGCTACTTTCACCATACCCTTTTCTATGACATCATTACTTTAAGCCTATTGGCTACATTTTTCGTTTTAGTCAATTTCTTTATTATTCTCTTTATCCCTCTCGCTAAACCTATTTTTTTATATTCTCTCTCGCTCTCCCTGCACAGCCATATTTATAGCCACCTAAATGGACCCTTCCTTCATAAATGTAGGCCTATCTTCTATCACTTTTATACATTTCCGGCATGATTTTTCATACTCCCTTCAAGTAAACTAAAGTGGATATACTTTAAATTCAATCTCCTTATTCGGTTTACTTAGTGTATCCATAATAAAGTCAAATTTTAAGAAACAGGGCTTTTTTTTTATCTGATATTGGAATAGATTTAAAAATGACACCTGAACACAGGAAATGAATCTGAAACCAATGGTACTCAAAAATCATAAAATATCAAGTTTTACACCTTATAGCTCGTTAACTGTGATGATTTTAAATCAGTGAATCCCTCTCTATCACTAATAAATATTATACATTTGTTAAAATTGTACAGTGAAATTTGGATGGTCGAATGATTTTAAGTGGATTAATACTCATTTTAACTAAAAAATAAATATTATTACTATAATCTTTATTTAAAACATGAAACGATTCATCTCGGCAATGATACTCATACATTTTAAATATCAAATTTTTATCTCTACTTTTACTTTCTTTCGTCCACTTGAAGATAGCAGCATTATGATAGTAAAAAAAAAAATCGTTAGAAATTTTTTGATAAATGTCGACGTTACAAGACCCCCTAAAAGCCGAAAGAGTGGTTTCATCGATGCCGTCTGTATGTCTGTGTTTATGTAGCTCATCCTAGAACCGAGACCATTTCATTTATCGGACTAAAACTTGGTATCTTGTGAATTCATAAGTCTCACAGATGAATTTTCGGAATTATATATTTAACCCTAGAATTAAGGCTTGTTTATGTTGGGAGCCAAAAAGTGACCAAAATGTAGAACAAAGTGTACATTCAAAATTAAGAAATTGCAGATACAGAAGTGCATTGTTGAAACTAGTAATTGTTGCAACTTAAGACGCCTACAGAAGTGCATTGTTGAAACTAGGAATTGTTGCAACTTAAGACGCCTACAGAAGTGCATTGTTGAAACTAGGAATCGCTGCAACTTAAGACGCATACAGAAGTGCATTGTTGAAACTAAGAATTTTTGCAACTTAAGACGCCTACAGAAGTGCATTGTTGAAACTAGGAATTGCTGCAACTTAAGACGCCTACAGAAGTGCATTGTTGAAACTAGGAATTGTTGCAACTTAAGACGCCTACCTATCTTACGATTACGCTCCTAGTCTTGAGACAACGGTTTTGTTCTGATCATGTATATTTCAGTCGGTGAGCTGGTGGTCTAGGGGGCAATATGTCAGACCTCTTCTGTGCTGGGGGTCCGGGGTCCCGGTACAGATATATCTGATTACCAAACCCTTCCTTCACCACTGACGAGACGTGTATTCATCACAACTTGTGAATGTGTGGAATGGCAGGCCTCTACCGTGGTTCGGATTCCACGTTAAACTGTAGGTCCTCCATTTCATCTCACAATACCCTACCATTACACATTAGCTTAAGTGCGTACAACCCGAACGGGTAGTAATATGTGGTGCTAATAATAATAATAATAATAATAATAATAATAATATAAATAATATATTCCTTTCAGGGATGACCAGGAGTTCGTTCAGTGACTGACTGACTAGCAGGAAAATTGTGTCAGATATTTCAACAGAGGTTGCTGTAAACCTAAGACCTCTGCATGGTCCACGAATATAGTGAGAGAATTAGGGTAGTTTACCCATAGACAGATATCATGTACCAACTATCATATTTTATATACAATTGTATATTTTATATTCCATGTTATTTAACTAGTTAGTTATAGTTTAGTAAACATCTCCCATATTATTTAAATGTTTACATGAGCTCTCATCCTTTATGATCTGGCGATTGGTCATAACATTTACTAACGAGAGAGAAAAAAAAAAGATCAAATTTATTTTATCTCAATACGCTTTAACGATATTGATTATGTACCGGTCACCACCTCCAACTCTAACCGTTAGAGGTTACGACAAGGTGGGAAGAGGGTGGGTGGAATAAAAAATGTAATATAAAGTAACAACAATATAAAAGAAAAATTTGCAATGTTAGCAAAAATAGGGTTATTTATTCAAAATAAAACAGAGGTATATAAGTAATACATGAATTTATAAGGTGAACTGAGAAGTGTTGATTATATATATATATATGTCAATATAAATAAATATTAATATAAATATACATGACAGAGACTGCGCTTGCGCAATATATTTGAGGACTTAATACACAATCTCAATCTATTAGAAGGCCTTGAAGAAGATTACGTTATAAACGTATAATATAAGAGTTGTATCATAAATTATATTTTTATATGGATTAGTCTGGAAGAGACTCAAGAATAATAATCCAAATCGTTAATATAATAATAAAGAGCTTAAAGAGCTCTTCTAATTGGTAAATAAAGCACCAAAATCACCCTTGTGAATTCAGACTAAACAAACAGGTTGAATCAATAAACCTTTAAATGTTAAATTATATTAGAACCTTAAATCCTAGTTATATTAATAAATAGCATAAAGAGCTCCTCTACGCGGTTAACAAAAGCCTGAACCACCTTTGGGAATACAAATCAAACAAACAGATTAAATCATTAAATTTTTCATATCAATTCTAAAAAAAAAAAAAGTTTGACTCTCCGACATAACCCAAACTTATGCGGGACTATTATTACCACCAACTTTGAAGTAAATGAGAAAATCTATACTTGGTAATATTTATCATTATAATATAAAACAAAGCAATATAGCATTAGGATACTGGTAATTTCTCACTAAAAGCATTGGTTATTGTTTAACTTATTGACCAACAAAAATAAGTTACTTTTATATTTTCTTCAAATTAAATACATCTAAAACATTTTATCTCTAATTTAAACATTATCAAATTTAAAGTTAAAAAAATATTGGCAACCCCAAATGTGATAAAATTATATTCATATTAAATATTCCAACAAGAAATATAATCAAAAAGTGTCTACCGACTAATAAGTCTAAATGTTAGGAAGAGACTAGCACCCAAGCAGTAAAGAGAAACATTAAAAATTCCGTAAAACAATTTAACATCCAAAATAAAAATCTTCTAGTGAGAAATTACTGAAGTCTACATGAACGATTTTAATCACATAACTAAGAGTTCAAATAACCAAACCCATTATAGGTCGTATTATTTAAGTATTTAACTAAATATGAAGAGTTTCCCATCGCGGAATGAATACGTCCAAGTCCAGCCAAGGACCTCTCATGGTTGAGTCTGAATTAATAGTCAACTACGTTAACTAAACGCCAACTTTATATTGGTCTATCTGATGAATATAAGGGAGGGGAAATATTAATATTACAAGTATAAAAGTCACGTTGTGAACAAGTGACAGGAGCATGATTCTCTTGGTGACAACCGTTGACACGTCATTCCAGAAACCCGGTGATTTGGCAGTGTAGATCACGTGAGGTTTTCTGTCGGCCAGATAAGCCAATCAGCATAGGCCTAAGTAACCTCAGGAGGTGACTCATCGATTCACTTTTCAAAAATGTGTCGGTGTTCACTTCAGAATAGAATTTAGTGTGAACCAGTCGTGTGAGGGTTGTTGGTCGTGGAAATCGTGCTAACCCAGATGATACAATAAGTTAATAAAACACATATTTTAGACATAGTAAGGTTTTGTAAATTTTGGATATTGCAGCATGTTTATGTGTATCGATATTATTCGGGGCGGGTAATATTGATTTAAATTAGCTACCATTGATAGTGTTACAATTAAATTTTGTATCCAAATATTTTCTAACATTAAAAACAAAATGACTATTTTCAATGGTCCATGAAAATGACTTTAGTTGCACTTTACATAGACAGAATTATTCGATTTTGATCATAACTGTGCAACTATTCGAGATACGAAAATAACAAGATATCTTAAGATTGTAACACTATTCAAAAGGAAAATCTTTTATTTGGAATGTATTTTTATAAAACCAATAGTTTATGGGCTATAAGCAAAATATAACTGTGTGAGTGTGTGTGTGTGTGTTTATGGAAATATTTTGACATTTGTTTCACAAATCTTTAGAGATTTAGTAAATATTTCTAAATTAAGATAAAAGAAAAAAAATTGTGCAGTGCACCGTGCAACTTACTTTATTTAAATACAAATCTCGACATATTAAGCTGAGGATATGACTAAAAACTTTGAGTTAAAAAACTATTCGGAGGGGGAGTTATTAATTTGGGATTAGAATTAGATGAAGAATATTTATATTTTGCCTTGATTAATTGGATTTCCAATTCATATTTCTAAAATTCAAAAGGTTACAATAGTGTGAGATCTGTTATAAAAAAATGTATGTACAGTATGATGAGGTAAAGGGAGAGTTAGTGTACATTTAAAATACCCCGGTAGGTTATATATATATCCGATATTAGCTTACATTCTTTTATTTTAGCACAGCGTCTTACTTCCCGTTTTGGTCATTTGCTTATTTACGCTAGTGGTTTTAAGGATAAGGTAGATTATATTTCTAATAAGTGTACCCGTATTTTTAATGAAGTTACAAAGTGAGAGTGGAAAACATTTTTTTTTAATCCACCCTCAGTACACCCGACAAAGATTAGAACCTCAATCTCATCGTCATCGGAAATCTAGTCTACTGTGAGAGTGGCACGTCAGATCATGCGGCCATCAAAGCGACCCATTGTTCTGACAAATTTTAGATCATTTACAGATAGTCCATAATCATAAACATAATACACTATCATAAAATAAATTAACCACACATCATTCCCACGTTGATAACTGAACGAGAAACGTGAGGTTCTGTTTTTCCATGACAGCTAGGCATTTCATCCATATGTCAGGACCTTTTTTACGTGATAGCTATCAAATTCCTGTATCAATTTTAATGAAATTTGGTAGGGATAGTTTAAATACACTGTAATCCGTTTCAATATGGTATACACTTGAAGAGATTTTTGTTAAATAGATTTTATTTTAGCATAGCCTCTTGCTTCTCGTTCTGGTTATAAGCTTATGTAATTATTGCACTAATGGGTTAAGGATTAGGAAGGTTTAATTGAGATAAAGTACAGCCACAGTTGCATGGAAGGAGATTGGAAAATCATTTAGGAAAAACCACCCTCAGTTAACTCGACCGGGATTGAATCCCGATCCCCCTATACTCGGCAGTATAGTCTTCCACGAGTGTAGCGCGTTAGACTACGCGGCCACCAAAATGGGTGTTTAATATATCACGTTAAGTACACAAGGCGTAATTTTTTTGTCATATATTGAGAGACTGACGTCTTAAACCATGTGAACCACTATTAAATGTGGTATTAATTGATAACCTGATCACCAAGAAAATATAAGCTATTAACTTCAAATCCAAGGAGAATTTACGAAAACATTTCAATTCTTAATTAAATAAGAAATGTTAAGACAATTTTAGCGATAAGAATATTCTTAACAAGATATACCAAGCAATTTTTTAATATAGGGAACGAGGCCTACTATTCACAGAACTAGTTAATAGTAATACTATGGGAGGACTGAGGAAGCTTTACTTAATTTAGAAATTTATATTGATGGGGCGATGAGTTTTCAGAAGCACTTGAGCTCTTACAAGGGTCTATATTTGTTCAAAACAAACATACAATTTTGAATGAACAGATAAACTAATGACTCGCAAAATAAACGTATTTTAAACAAACTGATACATTTTCATCCTTGTAACTTTCATTTTATATCATCATAATAAAGTTAAAATAATTCCCACAATTACAAATATCGAGCAGTTAAAAATATCCTTGAACCTTGATGTAGACCTAGATTTTTTTTTTTGGGGGGGGGGGGGGGGGGAAAGAAAAAAAATCTTTAATTTTCGAGTCATCCAAATTAATTTCAATGTAATGAGTATTAAAACTAAGAGGATTTCGTTTTCGTTCCAATGTAGTAATTTTAACGAATCTTTTAGTAATAACAATGGCTATTATCATTTACTCAAATAAATCTCCTTAATTTCATTTCCTATATTTTACTTGAGTGAGTTCTCTCTTTTCCTTCCACCTTCTTTCCTCCATCGTCATATTGTGGCTTAAGCTTAAAATAAAAGAAATTTAAGTTTAAGTGTTTCTTTAAAAAAAACTACAGCCTTTACACTAACATTTTTCTAGAGTTCAGGATGACTAGGTGGTTATTTTAGAAAACTTGTTAATTTGGGAATCGAAAGGTAAAAAATAAAAATAATCAACAGAACGTGCCCTCCGCTTACACTGCTAGGTAGAAAACTTACTCTGACAGGTAACGTGCATTTTATAATATACTTGGTGACCTGGTGGTCTAGGGGTAAGGTGTCTGCCTTCTGTGTTGGGGGTCCGGGGTTCAATCCTCGGTCCCGGCACAGATTTATCTGATCGCCAAACCATTCCTTCACCTCTAACAAGACTTGTATTAATCAAAACTTGTGAATGTGGGGAATGCCAGGCCTCCACCGTGGTTCGGATCCCACGTTAAACTGTAGGTCCTCCATTTCATCTCACAATCACCTTACCATTATAAATTAGCGTAAGTGCGTATAACCCGAATGGGTAGTAAGACGGGGTGCTAATAATAATAATAATAACAATAATAATTTATGCTATCAATCCCGTACGGCGTTGACCATGACCCACTGTGGTATAGAAATTATCTAAGGCTGCCCCATCCCCCCCTCGGTGCCCGTATCTCTGAAACGCAATTCTAAACAAGATAAAAAATATTTTCTTCAATAAGAATTTTACAGGCCCCCCTCCCCCTCGGTGCACGTATCTCTGAAACGCAATTCTAAACCAGATAAAAAATATTTTCTTCAATAAGAATTTTACAGGCCCCCCTCCCCCATGGTGCACGTATCTTTGAAACGCAATTCTAAACCAGATAAAAATATTTTCCTCAAAAATATGTTGGAAATATCCTAATTAAAAAACTGATTATAAATTTAAAAATATGGTTTTGGGGTGCATTCGGAACCCCTTCTGTCCACCTACGTTAAGAATTTCATATCTCTGTGTGCCGTAGATTTCGCTGGGCATTGCACACACACAGGCAGACAGACAGACAGACACACACACACTTCCTTTTATTATTATAGTTATATGGCTACTCCGTAATAAAATAATTTGAAAAATTACACCTGGGCATTGGAATCAAACCCATGACCTTTAACCTAGTGGGCCGATGTTCACCACCGAGCTATCCAGAGATCACCACATGCTCGGGGTATGTTTTACTTTTATTTTACGGCGGAGTGTTGTGATAGACATGTAAGATCTTTAAATGTATTCGAACATGATTCAGTTACAGTTGATCTGCTTAATCCACCCAGCTCCACATTTCATTTATACTTATTCTGTAATCGTCCAAGTTAGGAACCATCTTTCAGGGTAAAAAAAAAATAGTACCTAAATGCAATACCATTTCCATCTTCGCTGATAAGTTAAGGGTTACAAAAAAAGCCCACTAGCGCTATCTAACTTTGTCGGTTTATATATAAGTTAAATCAAATATATAATATTTTGTTAATTTTTCGTACCTAGAAATGTTATCTCTACTTTTACGTATTCATACATCAAATAATGTGGTTAACAGATGTCACTTTTGATAACTAATATCAATACCAATAAAAAAATCAATAATAATATCGTAAAATTATATCAATATACGTTTAAAAAAATGCTTTGGTTTTCTAAAAGAGTCTTAAATGTATAAAAGTTTACACAACATTTCAAATGTGGCAGCTGTTGGCCACTTAATATAGTTTTTTTATTAATTGTGCGTTTGACAACAAAGCCATTGGTAACTTATTATAATAATAAATAGGGACTAATAACGTGGCGTAGAGGAAATCCACCTGCATTAGAGAATAATGGAGAAGGGAAAACTGCATTGTTCATTCACGTGTACGAGTATATATATACCCGAACGGGTAGTAAGACGCGGTGATATAAAAAGAAAAAAATATACATATATGTATATATATATATACATATATGTATATTTTTTTCTTTTTATATCACCGCGTCTTACTACA
>CABEEJ010001720.1:42959-63024 GCA_901482245.1 Timema douglasi
ACCCTTTGCACTAGCCCCCCCCCCCCTCTTCAATCCTAAAATACACCTTCCTTATCCACCCCCAAAGTCATTACATTTAGACGTGGGTTAATTACATTTGTAAAATTAATAAGCCAACTATTAATACCGCGGTAAATTGTACGTGGGGTTGATTTTACGACTGTACAAACATTTACTACGCGTTTGTTTTGCTTTGGGGGAACAGTTTCATGTTATAGAATCTTGTTTTGACCTTGATAATCATAACGAAGTTTGAGAAATAAAATAAAATGTTTCACGATATTAATAAATGCATATAATAATAGGACATCGTCATTTATTTATTACTCAAGACCTCCACTTATATATACATTTATTATTTACTTGTTGAGTTTCTTAATTTAAAGGACTCCACGTTCACTTTCTGAACCGACTTATTATATCAAAGCACAGCATAAAAACTAACTTAAGTCTAGAAGAGACACAAGCCCCGATTATTAATTCATGACAGTAAAATGAGAAACTTTAATTTCATTAATGACTCTTTTTTTTTTTATATTCTGAGAATCAAACCCGGAAAAGTATACAGACACTATACCGACTGAACTAGGGTCTAAGATTCATATTGTGTTAAGTTTTGTTTTCATTATAGTAATATTCTGGTAAAGTCAGTTTAGAAAATAACAACTTTTTTCTGTGAAAACTGGATTATAACATTTTACAATAATTATTAGGATTGTGAATTGAAAGGCAATTTTTTTTATTAGCTCCACGCCTTACTATTCGCTTGGGCTATGCGCCTATGTACTATTATTTCTTATTAGCACCGCGTCTTACTACCCGTTCGGCTTATACGCACTTACGCTCATGTGTAATGGTAGGGTGAGTATGAGATGAAATGGAAGACATACAGTTTAACGTGGAATCCGAACCACGGTGGAGGCCTGGCATTCCCCCCATTCACAAGTTTCGATTAATACACGTCTTGTCAGATATGAAGGAAGGGTTCGGCAATCAGATAAATCTGTGCCGGGACAGAGGATTTAACCCCGGACCCCTAGCACAGAAGTCTGACACCCTACCCCTAGACCAACAGGTGACCAACCAATTTACTAATTACGATAATGTGTTAGGGATGAGGAAGGTTGAATTGAGAGAATGTGTACTCGCATTTGCGTGTAGAGAGCAAGAGAAAGCAGGAAAACATATGGGAAAAACCACTCTCAGTACACCCTTCCAGGATTGAAATTGGATCTCCCCATCAAACGCAGTTTAGTCTATCTCAAGCGTGACGCCATAGGCCATGCACCCACCGAAGTGGCCTAAGGGTAACGTTATTATCTATAAAAGTGACAGCTGTAAATAACATTACTTGATGTATGATTATGTGAAACTAGTTCTTGTATCTCTTACAACTGTGTGATACTGCATCTCTTACCCAAAATTCTGGTGTAGTTGTTACGGGAAAAAGCCTAAATTGGATAGATCTGATTTTCTCGGAGTAAACCCCGATTTGCTGTTGAATGCTGGTATGTGGTCGGGAAGATCGCGATTTGACTATTTAACACTAGTCAAATCACGAATGACTTATTTATGCACATTGTTATATCAAGGATGAGTATTATAATATATTATTATTATTATTACGGGAATATGATATAGCATTGTGTATGGAGGGGAAGTGCGTGTTTGTCGGGAGAGAGCAAAGTAAATGCAGTTGGAATGAGATGTCTATAAGGGCAGACCCGAATTGCGCCAGTCATTAAGGGATTAAAATTTGTTTACTAATCCCGGACCCGAATTGCGCCAAGTCAAGTTCAGGTAGTCGGTGAGGGAGGTGGGGGGGATGATACAAACAAAGACCATCGCAAACAATCTCTCCCCTTAGTAAAGGAATGTAAAAACGCCCTAGGTGCCCCTAACAAGACTTGTAACAGTAGTATTGACATCCGTCTGTCCAATACTTATTAATTGTCTCGAAAACAGTGACTGTCCCGGTGTANATCGCAAACAATCTCTCCCCTTAGTAAAGGAATGTAAAAACGCCCTAGGTGCCCCTAACAAGACTTGTAACAGTAGTATTGACATCAGTCTGTCCAATACTTATTAATTGTCTCGAAAACAGTGACTGTCCCCGTGTATTTTTTTTTTCGGGTTTTGTGTGAACTGTGATAATATTAGCGAGAATTATTGATATGGAAAGGATTTATAGTGAAAAAGGGAAAGTTCTGATTGTCTATAATTGCACCAAACTTTATACCTACTACTACTGTTTAAATTAGAAAACTTAACATTTCAATTTCACAATAGATTTATTTAGTAGACATAAAAAATGGTTACATTTTACAAGTTTTACAAATAGGCAGAAAATGATAGCATAATAATTCTCTTCTCAAGTTAAATATCCTTGAGTGATTACTTCATTACTTGCAGTGACCTGGGCAACACAGTGACCAGTCAAGAGGCAGTACAATATATTACGTGTTAATTTAATGGTGTATATACATACGTGTAACATACAGAAATGCAGTACAGTACTGTACATTAAATATTGTATTGATTCGAATAACACGTTACTGAATTGGAAAACTTACAGACACAGCACTTGTAAGAACACCAACGCGCTAGTGTTCCACTAGTGTTACACAAACAGACTGAGGGGTTATACAGTTGAATGACCTTGGATTGTGATGACTGGTGACAAAAAATGTTTGCGAATGTAGAGTTACACGGATTGTCGAGTATTTGAGTGTAGTGTTTCCTAGATACTACTGTATATGAAAATTGTGTGAAATATAGTTTTATTCTATAAAATAATCTTAAAATATCTGAATTCAAATATAATGTCGGTGGTTATATAGTAGAATGTATGCATAATCACTGTGAACCCACAAAAAAAA
The DNA here is from genome assembly GCA_901482245.1 of Timema douglasi. Lineage (NCBI taxonomy): Eukaryota > Metazoa > Arthropoda > Insecta > Phasmatodea > Timematidae > Timema > Timema douglasi. The sequence goes on from CABEEJ010001720.1 coordinate 45,839, forward strand.
ACACATACACATATATATTTTGTCAAATTTTCCTAGAATTAGCCTTGTTAATTGTATAACCCAAACGAGTGGTATGACGCGGTGATAGGGGGGGGAAAAAGCCTTTTATGAACGCTATAAAATTTAAAAGATCTACTTTCATATATTCGTACGTCAATCCATGTAATCTGCGGCAGTAATTTTTGATAGACATTAACAATATATATTAAATACACAAAAAATATGATAAATTTATATCAATTTTGAGCCCAAAAAAATTGATCTTATTTTATCAAAGATATTTCTCTAAGAAAATCGAACTTTTATAAAATAAAATTAATATTCCAACACTCCTACAAATATATACCAATTTAATTTGAATAAATATTATCTAGGACCTAGGATATGGCTAAACTTCTAAAAGGTTCTTTAGATATTATGCTTTAAATATTTGTAGATTAAAAATAAATACCAGGTATTAATTTATATATTTTATGATATTTAATACTAGTCGTTTCAGACTAGAATTTAATTCCTTCGCTATAAAATAGGCTTATTTAATTTAATCCTCAAAAGTAGAGTACAATAATGTAATAATTTCTAAAATACATCGGAGCACTAATGGTTATTATTACATTCACGTTTGTTTCGAGTCAGTGGATTCGAGATATTTCTTAATGCGCACAAATCCCACATTAATGCAGTCGGACGGATTACTAATACATTCACACCTTGTTTCGACGGCATTACGTATTATTACATAACTGTGTTGGGGAAAACGTGATGATCATGAATATGGGAGAGTGTTGTTTGTGCCTGTGCTGGTAGTGCCCTTTCAAAATATATGGTGGTTTGCGCAAACCTAAAATAAACCGTAAATTTTCCCGTCCATCGGCCAGTCAAAGCCTTGATACTAGCAACTGTAAGTCATTAAGAGGACGTAAAACACGTTTATTTTTTAGTTGGTTCTGTTTCAGAAATAGTAGTATGAGGGAATGTTGGTAAGTTAGGTTAGGTTAGGTTAGTCATTTGCCTGATCTCTCTATTCTGGCGTGGATAAAATAAAACAAAAATAAAATGTATTTGAAAGATAATAGCACAAACAAATTTTGTAAATACAAACATTTACTTTCCTTAGAGCAATAGGAATAATTTGAATAAATAGTGGGTGCAAATACACACACAAGGGTACAACCAACATGTAGCCCATGAATTAGCCAATAAGTATAAAATATGCAATTTCCAAATATAATAAAGATGAGTTATTAAAAACAATCACTTGTTGTCTGTATTTTATCCCCAAGTGTAAAACTGTATTTCCTATTTACAAATTGAATAAAAGTTCACTATGAAAAATTACCTGGTATTATGCATAGTGACCAGAGAAGTCTATCAAAGTGATAAATATTTGTAAATTTATCATTTTGACCGGGAACTATGCATAATGCTTCACAGTCTCTGGACAATATTATTTTTTAATAATGTTTTATATTTAATAATTTGTAATTGTTGGTTCTTTCTATATAACAACAAAAAACAATAAACTAGTTAGTTTGGGCTAGATATGTTAGGATAGGTAATTAAATTAGGTTGGTTAGGTTATGTTAGGTTAAGTGTTGATTGGCTGGCACATTATTAGATGTGCATTGATCCCAGCCTGCCGGTGACTTAGTACAGCACTGTTTTTCACGTGGCGTGAAGATTGTGGAGCATTATGCATACTGCCAGCTCAAAATGATAAATTAATAAATACGTATCACTTTGTCCGACTGCTTTAGTCACTAAGCATAATGACAGGTCATTTTTCATAGTGACCTGGTTATTCACCTCGTTCATAATATATACACATAAAAATTTATTAGTTTAATGAACAGTAGACCTCGCTCTGTTCGTTTCTTATCGTTACTACTGTCTTTACATTTAATTTCGGATGTCAAAATGAATGATCTCTTATAATGTCTTGTTGGATTTAATGTTTTCCCTCGGTGATTAATCTAGGTATAAAATAATCGAAAACTAAATTAATTAATCTGTACCTTGTATCCATAGAAAATAACGGTTGTATGCGTGCTTTAATAGGTCAGTCTCAAAATAGATAAATAAGTAAAAATAGAACAAATAAATCATAAATTAAATCATTAGTTTTAGATTCAAAGAATGCCCCTAACAAATTTAATTAAAAGTGATATATCCATTAGGCGTTAACTGCGGATTATAAGACAGTTGTTACAGAATAATTATAAGGTGTATCTATAAACGAGATAAACTATATGTTTTTGTAACCAAATTAAACCAAATTTAAAAATAATAATTCTAAGTTAATTTTATTGTTTAATAAAGAACATGCATTACTGAGTGAAAATTCTTGATTTATTACACATTAAAAAAAACAAATTGCCAGTTTATTGCTTTAAACACTGTAATAACATATATAAATTAATAAGAATCGGTCTACTAAGTTCTATAAATCATAACTGTTTCAGAAACTTTAATAACTACTTGTAAACTCTTGCGAAAGTTTTGCACATTCAACCTTCCTCTCCCCCGCCTCCCAAAATAAGTTATTTACTCTTTTGTTTGATTGTTTAAATTAAATACTCAGCGAAGTGTATACATAAAATAGCAAAGAGTTTATTAATGTGAACGTATTTGCAATTTATAATACCTTTTTGCATACAATAGTTTATGTCAGAGTGCAATGTTAGATTTTTGTTTTAACTTAAATTTTAAACAAACAATGTTCTTTAACGTAAACTGAGTATGCCATGTCTGAAGTTGGTAAAAAATTATATCCGCTGATACCTTATTCATCGCCGTAGGCTTTGTATTAGTTGAGAAAAAGTGAATTGTTGACAACAGAAATAATATATAGGATTATTATAACAACACATATTGAATTGCGGATTATAGGAAGGTCAACACTCCAATCTTTGCTGATTACATTCAGGGCGTGTTTCTTTTTCGTGATAATTATCACTGCGGTTTTAAAATCTATTTTCAATTATGTAATTACTCTTTTTAAGCTATTTTCCTTTACCTTAGTGCATACACTAAGTATTTAATAAACCTAGTGTTAAAACAAATGATATATAACATGACATAACTCAATTATTCAACTAAGGCTTCCTGTGATAAAAAAAAACCCACTAAAAGACTAGATTCTTCTTAAAGGGTTCGATAACACACATTGATCTACGGTTGAATAAATATTTGTAAAATGTAGATTTTTTTAAAATAGTGTATTTTGAAAATATGCTTTGTTTGTTTGTTCGTTCACTTGATAAAAATTCAATTTCCCCATAAAACTGTTTTCTATTTTTTAAATTATAATAGCGAATATGCGTTTAGTAACGAAAAATTAATACATTTTGAATTTTTCTAGAAGTTTTTAATAAGTATAAAATTTCTAAATTTAAATAAGTTTTCAAGTAACTGATAATGTTAGTCCAATAGTAAATTAGTTGACAAATTAATCTTTAAGTATCAAAAAGGAATGCATACACAATATTTTAGATATAGATAGACCAAACTTAATATGTTTTTATTATCATGACAAGCATAAGTCTCGAAATAAAAGATTTTATCTTATATAATCTCTACTATCTCAATAACCTACACGGAATCTTATAATGCCTACGATCAAGGTTGGTTTTTGTGTTTAGGTTTATGTTAATGAATTTATCGCAATAATAAACATAATGATAAATATAGAAATAATACATCATAAAATGTGTTTGATATACATTTAAGGTTGTGAGTGTTGAAATTTTATGGATAAAATTGAAAGAAATTGTTTATTATTTAAATTAAGCCTAGGTAAAAAAACTTTATTGTTTGCACAACAATAAATAAACAAAAAATACCTGTATCGCTTTAAATTTATATATTATAAAGATATATTTTGGAAAAGTATGCATTTTATTATTTTGGTATTTGTATGTAAACAATTGGAATTTTCTTAAACACAGCTATATATTTAAATAAAATTATAATTATTTAAATATAAAACGGCAATGGCAAAACATTTTTTAAACTAAATTTTACTGTTCAAGGTTAAATTTCACTGTGCAAATGTGAATTATAAATAAGGCTAACCTTATCCAGGGTTGCATGACCCAAACAAATCATTAATGTTAGACCGGCTTGCAGATCGGGTGTACAAAGGGGTAGGTTTTGGTAGATAGTTTTCCAAAACACCCTCACTCAAAGTGGCTGTGTATTCTCTAAGACTATCTTCATCACTATTTTACTAGAGTAATTAATATGTGTATAGCTATAAAGTGTACTAAGATGTGGTTGAAACATATTATTAAATCTATATTCTAGATTTTGTTGAAACGTTCATTTCCTTAGAACGTTACTACTTAGTTTTTGGAAGAAATATAACACACATACATGAGGTAGCTCCCTTAAATCTGGCGTTTTAATATAAATAATATTTATTAAAAAATATAAGGTAGTCAACCTTTTAACTTTATTTCCAACAAACGTAATTTGCTCTCGGAGGAATTGTTCTGTCACGCGTTTTTCATGTTGCACGCATGCGCCCAAGCGTACGAACAAACACACACACATGTGTTCATAAAATAAAACTTTTTTTTTTGTCGGTGTAATGGTTCACATCAAAATATACGAAGACAATACTACTTTTTTTATATACATGTGTGTGTATGTGTGTGTGTATGTATGTGTGTGTGTGTATGTATGTGTGTGTCAACCTTGCCTTTGGTGTAGATTCGTGCTTGGAATTTAATAACGTAATGCATAAATAGTGAAGGAGTGAAGGGGAGAAGGGGTGCTTATAGCTTCTTTTTTTTATGGTTGGATATTTCACAAGAGCTCATAAGAGTAATGCACCAGACTATCGTAACGTATGTGTCACAATCTCTATTTGTTCTTTAAAAAACATGATTAATCAAAATACTAAAAAAATTTTGGGAGTTAATTAATGTGGAGTCCATCTAGGAATAACAAACTAATAATCTACAAAACAACAATTTATCAGTTGTTCTCTATGGTTGTGAAACGTGATCTTTTGCCTTACAAGACGAAAGTAAATATTTTAGCGTGTTCAAAAATAAGGTGTTTGGTCCAAAAAGGGATGAAGATATTGGGGAGTGGAGAAAGCTACATAATAATGAGCTAAATACCATGCAATCATCAAAATACCTTTTTTTTATGTCATTCAAGACTAGTAGATTATGGGGGGCAGAGTATGTAGCGTGAATAGAAAAATCTAGAACATTGTTCAGGGTATTGACTGCAAACCTAATGGGAAGAGACAATTGGGAAGAATCAAACTAAGATGGAAGGATAACATTAGAATGAATCTGAAATAGATACGGTGTAATGAGGTGGACTGGATAGAGATAACTTAAGATAAGAATAGGTGGTGTAATTTTTAAGTTCGGCAAAGAACTTTCAAGTTCCTAATGCCATAGATATAGTAAGGGATCCGTCTTGGTGTTCCCATGATGCGAGGAGTCACTCTCTTGTTGGATTGGATTGCCAGTGGAAGGAGTTCATCGTTAGAATCCTATACGGGCGTACCAAGATTTCTTTTTTCAATAACTTATCATTCTACCTCTCCACAAATGAACGAACATGTCCTCTAAATTCCCACCATTCCTCGATTGTGTTCCACTATCCCAAACAGGTACTAAAAGTGGTGGGAAATATAATATATTAAGAAGTGAAGTGTACTCAAATGTATCTGTAATATAGACAACACTCCTCCCTACTGATAAGCTTAAGACTTCCACTAGCCCTAAATAATCATCACCACCACATCATCCAAGTGGGCCTAGTAACCACACCTACATGGTATCCAAAACACAGAAAGAGGTTGCATATCACCACATAATCTCAGTGGGCCTAGTAACCACACCTACATGGTATCCAAAACACAGAAAGAGGTTGCATATCACCACATAATCTCAGTGGGCCTAGTAACCACACCTACATGGTATCCAAAACACAGAAAGAGGTTGCATATCACCACATAATCTCAGTGGGCCTAGTAACCACACCTACATGGTATCCAAAACACAGAGAGAGGTTGCATATCACCACATAATCTCAGTGGGCCTAGTAACCACACCTACATGGTATCCAAAACAAATAAAGAGGTTGCATATCACCACATAATCTCAGTGGGGCTAGTAACCACACCTACATGGTATCCAAAACACAGAAAGAGGTTGCATATCACCTCTGCCAGTAGAATACCAGGAATGTTCAGCCAAAAAACCATGGTGGCATACGATTAAAATAAATAATATAATATAATAAGACACGGGTAAATAAAATAACTGGTTCAGTAGCGTAATTTTATTTAGAGTAGAATTGTATACAGTAGCGGGTGGTTACGCTGTAAAAGGTATTATACTTGGATTGTGATTGGTCACCATTATTGGTTAGACAAAGGTTCTTATTCTGGCCAGAAGTGCTTGAGATGGATCTTACACATAATTTTTAAATTCATCAATAATTACGTTTGCCATCCCATTTTAACACAAAGATGTGGATATTTTTATTCCATTCTACCCTTCACAACGCTAAGCATTATTTTATATTAGGTTATGCATTTTGTACTAGTTACGGTAGTGAGCTATTAATGAGGAAGGTTGAATTCAGAAGAAATGTATTCGCCCTTGCGTTGAGGAATTGTGGAAAACAATTCAGGGAAAACCTACCTTAGTACATCTGACCGGTATTTAAACACTGATCTCTCATTCGTCAGCAGTCTAGTTTATTGCGAAAGTGACGCCTTAGACTAAAACATATTATTCCAAGCTGTTAATAATCTCATTGATAAAATAAAATATAACGTTTAAAAAATAAATTTAATGACCATCGTGGAAATTGGAAAAATATATATTTCTAAGTAAATAAGATCGAGAAAAAATGGAAAATCGAAAAGCGAAAACCATTCCTATAAAATAATATTTGTCAACACACCGAGTGTTTGGGAAATAAATAAACAAGAAACCAGGTATATTTTTGCGTATGTTAAATAATGTGTACATTTAAATATCCGAGTGATCAAACGCAAGAAACTTACATGAAAAAAAAATATAAAAAAATCAGAGTCTATTTGAATTTTGGTCACAGTTTTCTAAATCACCAAACATGTTAGCCTTCAATGTAAAAATCAATTAAAAACAGTAGCCTCCAGCTCTGAGTACTAATGAAGAAATAATTTTATATCATTCTAGATTAAAATTATCTGAAATCTCTTTTAGGATTTTAATTTAAACCTTTAAATCATTTTAGGAGCCGCGTTGGGTTTTTTTTCAGATGTTGTTTTAGGTGATGACATACTAATTTTTAGATATAAAACTGTTCCGATATTGTCTTCCGAAAAGCAATTTGCCTGCCGTCAAAATGAACCTCTATATAACAAGCCACCGTTTTTCAATTAAATTCATTTGTTGATATATCGCAATGAGCATGGACTTCAATAATTAGTAATTTATCTCCAAACAATAAGTGAAATTAAATTCAAATAAACCAATCAATCATATGGTTTTGTTTGATATATTTTTATAAAAAAGGAATGAATGACTTAACAAACTGTCCAATCAATTCTGTAATAAACTATATTACCAGCCATTCTTAATTGATTGGTACGATAATGAAACAAATTGTGAAGGAATATCATTTTTAATTGATGTATTTCAGTCTATTCACGTATCCACTTTATCCATATAGCTATTCTGTTAACATTTTATTGCTCAATTTCTTTTCTACGAAACGTCAGTGCCACTTGGGCTGTATGCATATATTAATAATCACACTAATGGAATATAAATTATTAAGGTAGCATTTCAGAAGAAATGTACCCGCATTTTTTGTAGAAGTAGAGTGGATAAAACAATATAGAAAATACCACCCTGTGCATGCAAGTTCAAGATTTAAGCCCCGATCTACAACCAGTAATAGGAAGTCATATCTAACACAATAATAACGCCTTAGACCACGCAACCACCAATGCAGTTAGTTCAAATCCCAGCCTTCCTTTACGAAAATAGCGTAAGTTGTTTCTATAAAGTACTTTTATTTACTTTAATGATCAACACCGCAACTTAAGTGGAAAAGAATAACCACATTTTTATAGAGTTCGAACCACTATTGGTTCTTTTATATAATAAAAATATATTTTTAAGGCCCTCGTTATATATTTTCGACATTACCTGTATAAAAATGAAAGGCATATTCGTATCTTCAGGGCAGTTTTAACATTAATGGCTACGTCAGTGATGTGAATGTCGTATATTGGATACAGTGTAGGGTGTTTTACATCTACCGTATATTTTCGTCAAGGCTTGATTATATACATCCCAGGGGTCACACAAAATGTGATATAACTTCTACTAAAAGTCGGCACCCCCCTTGAGAACATAATGTCCCCCCCCCCACCCCTTCACTGCTACGTTCCCTTTCTCCTACCTCGTAGCCAGAACTAAAGCTGACATCTTAGCCCCTATTACTAAATACTTTAGAGAAGGCAAAACTCTACTAGACCATTTTGAATTATATTTCATTTAATATAAAATCTTGAGGTGTAAGAAAATGTTATAAGTTTCAGCAGTACTTGATCAAGACTATATAATTATTACTTAATTTTTTATAATTTTTAAGGTGCTTTCAATTAAATGTTTATTTAAAAAAGTGATTGTCTATATCTATACCTATTCGTTTTAATCTAAGACGTTATAAATTATTATCTTTGTTTGATTTTGATAAATATGCTTAGTTTTATTTAAGTTGTTTCAGACAAATAATTAGAAAAGACAGGAAGATTGAAAAAGTCAAAAGAAATCTGAATTTATATTCAAAACACGAGTAAAAATTTAATTAATTTATTAGAGCTTAGTTAAAGTCTATATACATACAGAAACTACTTTCCCTAGACGTTCTGTATGTGCAAGAAATATGTTATAAATTATCAAGCTACATTAATATTTAAACAATTTTTTTAAATTATTTACACCATAGTTAGTATACTGTAAACTACTACTACTTTATTATATTTTTAATTTAACCTTAAACTCTAGTATCAATGTTGAGTACTGAAAAATTCAAACTATTAGACACAAAAATATGGTGTTTTTAAAGTGGCTAGATATAATTGTATTTAAAGAAATGGAATCAAACCCCAGGCCTCGTGCTTAGATTTTGCTTCACCATCTGCGTATTTCTTAAAAATAAGTATATATATTTATTTCTTAAATATATGTATAGAAAGAAAAAAAAAAAGAGAGATTGAAGAAAGAGAGAGACCTGAATAAAGAAAAATGATCAAATAATCCGGAATGGAAAAAACACTTCAAGATGAACTGGAAAACTGGAATTTGATAGGAATGTAAAGTAATTGCCCCATATAACTAGAAAAACCTAAAAGAAACACAAAATTCAAAATGGGGCAAGAGGAACTATAGTTGTAAAAAAAAAAATCTTTTTAAATGAGGTAGAAAAATAAAATCTGATTTTGAAGGTAAAGGGTCTATAAATAGTATCTGGACATATAGTTGGAGGGTAAGGGGGGTTAAGAAATTTAAGATGTCCAAAATTAATAAAGACTACTGTTTTTCATTTTAGTAGGAGACTAAAATTCAGAAGAAATGTATGAGGACTACAGTAGTGTCATAAAATTTTAAATTTGAAACATGGGGAAAAATGTAGGTGGAGTAGGAAATTTAATTGTACTAATCATAGAGAAGAACTGAATTAGAATATAAATTTTAAAAATGAAGTTAGAAATATGCTGGGTGGAAAGGGGGGGGTATTTCCAATATACTAACACTAACAACTACCTACCTGTATTGGATAGAAAATCAATTTAGCGAGTGGGCTTAGGAAATCTTAAGAGTCCTAAAATAAACCTTAAATTCTGAAAATTTTAAATTTCAAAATAGAACTCTGGAACATTGGGGGAGTTGAAGGGGAGTGGGTGTTATATGAATGGAAAAATCCTTTTTGGGTGGGTGGAAAATTAAATTTGCCAATAATATATAGAAATCACTCCAAATATAAAAATGTAAACCATATATATTCTCTCTTCATAAGTGAGGACTGGTGAAATGGGGAGGCTTCAACATTTCAAAAACTAAAAGAATAAACTTTTAATAAGTATGGTAGAACAGAAGATTTAAATTTTTCAGGCAGGTCTAAGTAGCACCTCAAACTGTAATGAAGGTTTGAACATTCTTAAATTTCAAAATATAAGTGCATACATTTGAAAAATGTTCCTTTCAAAGTTTTCAAACACTCCTTGGTATAATATAAAGTTGATTTTTTTTAATGGAAAACCAAATAAACAGAAACATTCAAACATTTAAGTTTAAATGGGAGTACAAAATATGGTCAGGGGTAAATATTTCCAAAAATGATTTATCTACATCTTAGTGTTGTGATTCAAAATTGAAATTTGGCGCGATCATAAAGAGAACATTCGACAAGAAAAACATTTGAAAAATTAAATTGGGAAGGATTGTTGAAATAGGGAATGAGAAGGTATTTCGAAACTTATTTAAACACCATCTTTCAATATGATAAAAAATAGAAATTTCTTTGATAACTAGAAAATAACAATAAAAAAAATTAAAAATCAAAATGTATGTTGGAAGAAAAATATAAATTTAAAATCTAATTAAAACACCTGTCCAAGTGTGTCAGAAAATGTAAATACTTTAAAGTAGTTAGGACAACTACCCCAAACGATAAAAAGAAAAAAAATTGGTGAAAATTTTAATTGATTTTAAGAAATAGGGATTTCACAATTTATTAAAATAATAATATGAAAAGACTATTTTTTTAAATAAAATAGGAACTTGGCATGAAAGTAATTATACCTTTGTGGATATTCGAGTATTGTCTACATCAATTGAATTTCAAAATTCAAAACCAATGTTAGATATAAAAAATCAGTCATTTTCGGACCCACTTTGGTGGCCGAATTGTCTAAGAAGCAGATCACACAGTAGATTGCTAATGACGGGGAGATGATGGCTTGATCCCAGTAAGATATTCTGAGGGTGGTTTACTCTAAATTGTATCCTGTTCTTTCTCCACGCCAATGTCGCTATACTTCCTTTTAATTAAACCTTTCTCGTCTATAACCCAATAGCGTAATTAAAACATATTTATACAACCCAAATGGGTAGTAAGTAGGACGTGGTTCTAAAAGAAACTATTTTCGATATTGTGAAAAATGTAAAATTTGCTGGCACGTAAAGGAACCATATCAAATAACTAAATAATTCTTAAGATTACAAAATTGGAATTTTGGAACCGAAAAGGGTTGGGGACCAGAGGGGTAGAATTGCTTGAAATCACTCCAAAAGTAATGTGAAAATCTACTTTCAGTGTGCAAGAAAATTTAAATTGGGCAAATCGGTAAAAAGATCACCCAAGATAATATAAAATATGGAAAGTGTGGAATTTAACACTAGAAGTCTAAACATTTCATGAAAGATGGTGGAGATTATATAGGGGAGGGGCTACTTCTGAATTGTTTAAATATTAGATACAAAACTTTATTGTACTTTTGCAACCATTGCTTTGGATTGTTAACTCAGTTTGGGTGTAAGGTAAGATTTTTTCAAAAATTTAATTCATTTTAATATATTGATATCAATAATTGCCTTAGGGATTGCCATTGTTAGCTCAAAATTGTACAAGGAGGAGCTTTAAAACTGTTGGCCACTGGATATTAAAAGTCATAATTTAATATAATTTCAAATCTAGATGCAGCTTACCCGTTTACCCATGTGTTGAATGAGTCAAATATCTAGCTAGTGATAAAAATGTGATTCAAGCTAACGGGTATAAAATACTTTTGTTTAATTTCTTTACAGGAATCTCTGGTGTTAGCTGGGAAGAATGGTGGACGTACGATGGCATTTCAGGTAAAACATTTGATTATTTAAGTAAATCATTTTTTTTAAATAATTCACAAGTCACCTTAATTACAAAAACTGTGGTTAATATCTACTTTGAACAAAATTCTACAAAATGATGTTACTTGTGTAGCAAGCTAAATATTTTCTAAAATCAAAGCATCCTCTTAAATTAATGTTTTTTTAGTCTAAAACAGCGTCTTATTAGTTTTATTTTAGTCTATACCCAATTTGTGTTATTAATTTATCAATTGACAAAGAAATTAAATAAACAGATTCAGATATAAGGATTTGTTTCAAATTGTGAAGTGTGTATTATTTATAAAAATAGAGTTTTTAAAGACTAGTCATATAAAACAACATTATTCCGCTGAAAATAGAAATTTGATAAAAAATAAGAAAGATGTAATAATAAATAAAATTTGTTTTAATATTTTTATCGTTATATAAAATGTACCCGTAATTACATGAAGGGTGAATAGAAAGAGATTTTTTTTAAACTCTTTAGCACATCCAACGGGAATTTCCTGTCACCAAAATTTAAAAAATTTGAGAAAGTGACGTCTTAGACCATTTAACTTAGGATGCTGGTTTATTAATTTGAACCAAATTTCTAGTGTAAAGGTGATAAATCATATATGAGGAAAATCCTTTAATGTACCCAGCCATGTATTCGAACAAACACCACCTTGTCAACTGTGGGCGCTCGACCCCTACTTCGGGTCATCCTTCTTTTTAAATAATATATATATCACAAGTCCACCTCGGTGGTGTAGTTAGCTAACGCACTAGTGTAATGTTGAGCTAGACTGCCGAGGACGGGGAGATCAAGGATCGAAACTCGTTTGGGTGAACTGGGGGTGGTTTTCCTAAATTATTTTCCTCTCTTCCTCTACGCAAACGAGGGTTAACTTTCTCTAAATTCAACCTTCCTGATTTATAACCCATAAGCGAAATTATTACATAAGTGGATAACCCGAACGGGTAGTAAGACGTGGTGCTAAATTAATATAATATATATATATATATATATATATATATGAACGTTAATTTGTATTACGTAATCTCAAATAAAAAAGTTTTTTTTCTGGACCACTCTGTATCTTGCTTACTTTTTTTTCCGCCAAAATGTTTGGTGGAAATAGACGAAAAAAAACCCGTTACTCATGAAAAACCTACAGTTCAATATTCATAGAAAGAATCTTCTCTGACAGCTATAAAAGTTACAGCTATTACTGTGACCTGGTGGTCTAGGGGTAAGGTGTCAGACTTCTATGCTGGCGGCCGGGGTTCAATCCTCGGTCCCGGCACAGATTAATCTGATTACCGAACCCTTCCTTCACCTCTGACAAGACATCTTGTGAATGTGGGGAATGCCAGGCCTCCAGCGTGGTTCGGATTCCACGTTAAACTGTAGGTCCTCCATTTAATCTCACAATCACCCTACCATTACACATTAGCGTAAGTGCGTATAACCTGAACGGGTAGTAAGACGTGGTGCTAATAATAATACAGCTATTACTTTTGATATTATCAATACCTATAAAATAACACTAATAGTAGAGTGAAATTTGGTCATATTAAAATGAAAAAATTATGTTTATATTTTCTAAAAGGCCCTTTCAACGAAAATTTAAAGTTACCTTTGGTAGTCCGCATTCATACCAGCTTCATTTCAGCTTGCATTTGATTTACAACCTAAGTCTTGTAAAATAAATTTTATTTCGAATCACCAGAAGGGGTAGCAATTATTTGGGACAAAGCTGTACTTTTTCAAATACCATAGTATTCCAATCAATAAAATCAGTTTGAAATATTTTATCCTTCCCTCATTTGACATTGAAGAAATAATTAGCTTTCATATTATATAATGGGTGTATTGATAATTTATTCAGTTCTAATCTTATCGGTGGCAATGCGGAATACATTTTAGGCTCGTCTAATTTGGTTTATAGATGACAAAGAGTTCAGGATACTAGCCTAGGATTATGTATAGAGGAGTTTTTTTTTCCCTTCCTAAATGGTTCCTCACTCGACATGTACGTAAATTCGGATATCTTTTCCTCTAAATTCTGTCTTCCGTATCCCTAACTCATTAGCACAAATAATTGAGTTTAATCCCGACTGGTAATAAGATGAAGATGAATATTGCTTAAGGTGGCAGGGAAGAGAACGCTAGTTAAGGGCGGCGTTTTCTCAGTTTTTATAAGAAAACCTTTTTTAGGTAAAATAAATAAAATATTGGTCCAGTATTAACATAGAGTTTAATATTCTTCCAATGGTGATATCAACAGTTGTTTGAAATATTTTAGTGAGCATAGCAGAATTAGATGAGAGATATTTTAGATCAATAAGGAAAACTGTCAATAAATTCCAGGACATCCTTTACAGATACTCAACAACTGTTGAGGTTAATGTTTGAAGAAAATTAAACTATGTTTCGATTGAAGAAACGTTTGATTTATTTTGACCACGATACAACTTTTTATTTAAAAACCACAAAAATGTCTACCCTTAACTCACTTGACCTAAACATCCACCTTAAGATTATAAATTGCAACACAGGTGCACCAGGGGTAATATGATCTCAGGCATCATCTTCGCATTAGACTGGATTAAATTAACTAAAAGGGGTGAGGTCAATGTTCAAATTTCAGCCTGCAGGCGGAACTATACCGACCAAGCAGCCGTCACATGTTGGTGAAAATGGTGAAAACATGTACAGATATAGGATGTAATGTGATCAGCACAACGAAACCATTTATCTCAGTTTTTTAGAACGTAGCGGCTACTTCTTGATTAAAAAACTCAATAACTGTCCTCACGAGGCTGAGTTGACCTCGTTCCGGGCACAATGATTCACAGAAAGCACAAAGGATCGAACCTAGTACCTCTAGATTTGCAACCAGAATTTTAACCACTAGACCACAGAGATGGTCAACACTATATATATATATATATTTAAACGATTTTAAATACAAATAACTTAGAACATAAAATAACTTTGCCTAACAAAATAGAGTCTCTAATTTAGGCACCACTTCATACTACCGGCTTGGTTCACACGCATATTTATTAATTAAGCTTATTTAACTAGTAAAAGGAAGGTTGAGTTTATATAAAATGTACCAGCATTTGAGTGAATGGGGAGTGAAAACTCAACTTGGAAAAATATTTAATACACCCTACAGAGATTCAAACCCCGATCTTCCTTTCATATATAGTCTAGTATAATACGAGAGAGACGCATTTGACTATTCAACCAGTTAAGCGGGTCACTTTGGTAATGCATTTATTTATTATATAAACGTTTTATAGTTTAATAATTTTTCCTGGATTTCATTATCGTTTGGACTTTTTTTTTAATAGGAAATGTTGGTGTAAATCAAATACTTGCTATTACATACAAAGAGGAAACTGAATCTTTCATTAAAATGTTATTTGATGGTGCATGCAATAAAAGAAACACCGACATACTATGTCACAAAATAAATGACATATTAAGTGAAACAGAGATAGAGAAATAAATGGTACGGAGCTTCGCCCAGACTTTCTCGCTTCATTGTCTAAAAATAGAGGATTTTATCAAAACTCGTAATATATGTGAAACGATATAATATACACTAGCAAATTCTAGCACAAATTTTGCCATACTTGGGTAAAACTTTTTTGAATCCTGGTTTTAAAATTTACTATTTTATTTTTAAAGAATTAAAGTCCTCATTAATTGTATATTTAGACCCAAAAAAATATTAATATTGGGTCCACAAGGGTCGACACTTTGTATTAAAATTTCGACTTTCTGTTAAAAATTTGAAATTTTATTAGAAGTTCCACATCTTCAGGTGCTAATAAATTCCTATTTTAAAAATGTTGGCCAATAAAAAAAGGTAGATATTGACTATTGAGTATAAAATAATAGAGATAGATTATTGCGCTAAAACATTAATTTTCTCCAAGAGGTTAGAGGGGAAAAAAACAGAAATTTTTTGAGAGATTAACTTATTTACTTACTGTATGACATTAGAGAATTATTTCGCTATAACTTGTATTATCTCTTCACAACTAAAGCTCACAAAGTTGTATTAATATATTTGTCAATATCTCGGAAACTATAGGTTTTATAAAAATATATTTAAGATAAAAGTTTTTTTAATCTCAATAGTACTACAATTTTTCAATGATAAGTTATTTAGTATCTCAAATAATTGCATAGATTTGTTAATTTCCGTCTCAATAAAGTATTTTAGAATCATTTTCATAGGAAAATGAAAATAACAGTTTTGTTAATTATCTTAAACAACGCCTAGATACGAATTTTAATTAAAATCGTTAGAGCCTATTTAGAGAAAATCGATTTTTTCTCTTTTGACCAGTAAAACAACCTTAATTTTGGTGTTAGCTATCCAATTCTAAATTTAAAAAATCAATCTGGATAACTCAATGAAAATTCTTGAACCAAGTTTTAATTCAACCGTTAAAATAGTTAAGGCTCTAATCAGAGGTACAGACAGAAAAACAGTATTGTTAAAACCCCTCATTCAGATTCGGGGGGTCATGTAATGTCGACATTAATCAAAATCTCGAATTAGCGTTCTTTGACGACAACAATACTTTCTCTACCTGTTAGGTGTCTGGAAAGTAAAAACAACCACTACAACATACTGGCAAGGAGATTTGGTTTATAGAAGTAATTTTCTAGACCATAAGCTACAACCGCACAAGTCTTACGGTATAATTTTAATGGAAAGAATCTTATCTGTCACATAGAAAATTTAATTTATCTGTTCTCGCGTGTTCAAACATCAAGTCATGTGATCTGCAATCACCATTTTTGATAGATAGTATTTTGATAGGCTAATTACAGCTATGTATGATCCTACAACTTGTATTACCAAAACAATACTATTGTATTTAAAAAAAAAAATGGTGTGTGTACTTATGTACGCGCGTGAGAAGTTATACTTCTTTGGCATCATTAAATAAATATTTAACAATAATAAATATTTAGTATTAATTATGTTAAATAATATTTTAATTTATATCAATAAATAATACATACGCATAGTTAACCTCAATTATATTGGAGCACTTGGAAAAGTCTATAAGCACAATTTTTTTCACTAATATTTACGAATAGTAAATAATATTAATCAAAATATTCAATTTAAATCACTACTGAATATAATTTATTAGCACATATATAATTCGCACTTGTATGAAACTAAAACACGTCTTGTGAATGTAGAAACTAGAAACATGTGGATAAATATTATATATATGAAAACAGTGATCAGAGGCGAC